>JAGGAS010018981.1:0-10781 GCA_017657355.1 Termitomyces sp. K1Ac | reverse complement strand
AATGTCGTGGAACCGTCAGAGAAGCTCAGCTCAGATGCCATGAGAAGACCCGAGGGAGTATTGGTTTCCCCGTTAGAAATTATCACCGCGAATACAACAGGTACAATGCCATCGTTGTTGAGGGTCACTGAATACCCATGTACATCGTGCCAGATATCCGAAGAGGTGCCCATCATGGATCTAGTCTCTCCAAGGAACTGTCCATTGACATATAATATGAAGTAGTCGTCTGCTGTGATGACGATGTTCGCAGAAACAGCAGAAACATTGGAGTGAGTCGGAGGCGTATAGGTTACGCGGTACGCCGTGTCTCCATCGGGTGCGACTTTATTAATGAGGGGTCCGGTGTAAATCCATGATGCATTCTGAAAAGCCTCATTGAATGCGGAACTTGGAAGTAGAGATGCGCGCCTGTGTAGCGCCCGTAAAGCTGGACCTGAAGCGGAGTGAGACAGACATTGATATTAGAGCTCAGAAATGTGTACGACGTACTAATTTTTCGAAGAAGAGGCATACTAGTACTCTCTGTCAGTGACGGAACAAAAGCAGTAGACAGCATTTGATTACTATATCTTATACTCACAAGTCGCTGTTGATGGCTGTGCACAGCCACGAAATGCAGAAGTCACAAAACTTGTTTGATGTATTTAAACGTCGCGAGGCCAGCCAGTGATCATCATTGTCAATCAACTTCATGACGCAGATTCCGGAAGCTGACTTCCAGTGAAACATCTCGTCAGAATGATTTACTTTGCAACGCCATCTCAGTACTAGTGTGCTTCAATTTGACCAGAATGCCATGACTAGGTGAGTTGCTTACTAGGCTGCTACCACCAATCGTCATCGCACTCCCCGATTCCTTCGATTTGGAGTGGTTGCCTGGTAACGATTTGGTTACTGTTTCGTGAGTATATACTGCTCATCAGACTCAAGTTCAACTCGGCAATTGGGAGGTGGTATTAGAGGCATTTACTCTGATGTAATTTTTTGAGACTTGTACGTTTTATTTAGATATTAGAGGTCGATCCTTCTCTTCGTTCGAAAGGACAAGAACTCGGGCTGCAATAGTGGCGGCGTGGTTATCGACAGAACGGGCGGAGGCGATGTGGAGTCCAGTGAGGTCAAATTCCTGATCATCAGAACTTAATCAGAAGCCGCAAAACAAGGAAATCATTGACAACCATATATGCATGGACATACAATGGAACAGGCTTCAGCTCAGACGAGCTGTATCTGCAGACATTGCATGTACTGTGTTAGTATGCTGCCGACCCTTTCTGCGTTGGTGAGATTTAGTGGTGGACGTAATGAGGATGTGCACGGACAGCTTCAAACCATTGTATGTCCAGAAAGGCAGGATTTGGGATCTGGCGATTGTGATACGTGACATCTTGGTGTAATCGGTTGAAACTAGCGACTGTCCCATGCGACAAACGCCCTGTTGAGTCCGACTTGAATGTGGATTAAGATATCATAGTTGTTTCAAGATAGGATGGGTAGAGCATCGGACGCGAGCAATAGGTATAGCCTCTGATGCGTAAGCAACGATCCCCAGGGTTTATGCCAAACCTCGTGTACATCAAGGAACGACACGGGGACACTTGCGAGTGATACGTGAAATCTTGGTGTAATCAATTGAAACTAGCGCCTGTCCCGGGCGACGAACGCCCTGTGGAGCCCAACTAGATTGTGTATTGAGATATCACAACTGTTTCGAGATTGTATAGGTAGAGCATCGGACGCAGGCAATAGGATCAAGGAACAGCACGGGGGCACTTGCGTACCACCGTAACGTCAGTATATACACTAATCTAGTTTTGGAATCACGTATGGAGGTGAGATATCTGGAATCTACGCAAGGTATGCTTCCTGTGTTCAATTTGTCATTCTGGTCGAGAAACAGGTAGTAGTTTGGCCAGATAGGGACCGAAGCCAATAGTATCAGGAGCCCGAATAGTCCCAGGATCAGATCTGTGTGGAGGCTTCTCTTCCAAGAGCCTTAATAGAATTTAGAGGACATTTGAGAACATCACAAAGAACGTTCAACGAGGAAAGACGCGGTGGTCGGAGTTCGAAACTGAAGTTTTCCTCCGCTACGATGTCACTCCGTTCAGCACTGAAGCATACATAGTTCAAGTCCGTCTACGCCCCAAACCTCGCCGTAGCCGCTTCCGAGCACAGAAACGTCACTGGTCTCCGTATCTCTGTCCCCGTCGTCGTCGTCCCACTCGGCCGTCTCAACGTCAGCACCTGCACCTACATCTATTGCTCATTCTCCAAACCTATCCCACGCGTCCACGCGTCCACTGTCCACTGGCAACTACATCTCATTATCATCGCAATCGAATTACTTTCATGTGTCAACTACGCCAGGATACACCCCCAAAGTCTCATTCGACACCTTCGAGAACAACTCTGCATCCATGCTCTCGTTCGCTCCAGGCCAAGTCAAATAGATAAATGAGTCGGATATACGAAAAGACGGATGACCTTCTGGTTCAGATGCGACAGCTCTTGTTGTACCTCCTATACAACACATTTTCAATACATTTCGACCTGCTACATAAGACGTGAGTTCCACTCTACTAGATTTAAACAAGCGTGGGGCCAAGACAAAATGCAGTTGTTGACTTAGCTCGAGAAGGTTATCTATCAGACATCGAGGGTGTTACTATTTATGTACGAAAGGACGATGTCATGTTACTCGTGAGCGTGAATTGTCATCTGGTACCAACTGGAGGAACAGGTAACTCGTGGTGTGTTGGTGGTGTGCCCATCGTCAAGTGTGAGAACCACAATCGTCTCATTATATGTATGCCTCTGACTCGTGGAACTCTCTACCTTCTATATGTCCTCATGGACCCACTGGAACATTTTTGATTTAAGTCAGTACTTAGGTGAGCCTGTGCATTTCGTCGACACGGAGATAATGCACGGCCTTTCTATACTAATCGCCTTCCAGACAAATAAGACCAGGAACTTCCGAAACGCCTCCGACTTGTTGACAATATTGGTGAGATTACAACTGACTTTGTATCAGCTCGAGACTCTGAAACCATTCGGAAGATCTGATCTTGCAAGGCTTACTCGGTAACAAGGCAAACTTTGAAGAAGATACGTGGAACATTTGAAGCCAAAGCATCGGTGGTTTCTGTCGTCTGAACCATCAACCCATGTCGATTAACCTCGGCCTGCAGTACAGTTAAGAGTATGCTAGAACTCACAGTTGTTAGGATTCTCTGCAAGCACACGTAATCATAATGTACAAATGTACATACTTAAGCACGTCGCCCATTGAATGAGAATTTTTTCATTCTTAAATATGATGTGTGGGGGTTGCCGGTCGTCAGCTGACCCATTTCTTTTCAACTCTCCTGTTAATCAAATGAAGATCGTGATAAACGCGTGGAGCTGCCAGTGGTGACGCGGTGATTCCCCCATATATATGTCTGTGTACTTGCTACCAAACAAAGCTGAAGTGTGCCCGCATCTTGGCTTTCCCCACCATGGCGCCTTACTTTATGAAGAACATTGTCCCGCGGAGAGAGCAACGCGCTCAAGCTCGTCCGTTGCTTGAAGTGCTCCTCAGTCTGACGTGGGTGCAGTGGGCTCTGTTTTTCTCGGGGTACGTCGCCCAAGCCCATCTTACTCCACATTTTGGGCATGCACTGCTAATCTAGTGCTCTGCAGATGGCTCGCGTGGACTTGCGATGCAATCGACTTCTTTAGCGTCTCTCTCAGTGTATCACAACTACAAGTTCAATTCAGCAAACCTACTCACACGATTGTTTGTTCTCTGTCCTATTCAGTTTGGACGTGAATGTCTAAATTTTGGGCTTTAGACCACCGCTATAACCCTGACACTTCTGTTTCGATCCGTCGGCGCTGTATGTTCCCATCCTCCTCACAAATCGTGACTCAAACTGAGATTGATGTCAGGTCATCTTCGGTATTTTATCTGACAGATATGGCAGAAAATGGCCTTTGGTTGGCAATCTGATCGTCGTCGCAATCTTACAACTTGGTGGAGGCTTCGTCAATACATTCAGCCAATTCTTGGCATGTCGATCACTTTTCGGCATCGGAATGGGCGGGATATGGGGGTTGGCTGCTTCTACTGCCCTTGAGAATCTACCGGTCGAAGCTCGTGGCCTTGCCAGTGGAGTGTTACAACAGGGATACGCGGTCGGGTACCTCCTCGCGGCCTGTATCAATCTGAAGCTTGTCCCCGAAACCGCAGCGAATTGGCGTAGTCTTTTCTGGACCGGTGCCGGTATTTCGCTATTTTCTGCAGCGATAAGGGCTCTCCTCCCAGAGAGCGAAGTGTTCTTGCGAGCGCAGGCGATAGAGAAGGCGAAGGGTAGCTCAACGGGAAAGAAGACGAGAGTGTTCATTAAGGAGTCAGGGGCAATGCTTAGGCGTCACTGGCTTCTTTGCATCTATGCAGTTTTGCTAATGACTGGTACGTTCTCCATCCCCTCCCTGGCCCACCGGATCCGTTCAACTGACCCATGCTGTACACGCAGGCTTCAACTTCCTGTCCCACGGTTCTCAAGTATGTGTCCCTCGACTCCAATTCGAGGACGTTTCGTGTCACTCAATTTCCTACGATAGGATCTCTATCCCACGTACCTTCAGCAGTCCAAAAACTTTTCAGCACATAACGCTACCGTGGCTACAATCATTGGAAACTGCGTATGTGGCACTCCGTCTCCGTTTCACATCAATTTCCTCACGTCAATTTAGGGAGCCGTTGCGTAAGTCTATTTCCAGCTCGACTCAACCTCAATGACTGATCTCCCGGGAACAGGGGCGGGATAGTTGCCGGCTATGTAAGCCAATATATCGGGCGACGTTTGACCATCGTGTATGTTCTATATCCTTGTATATCTCTTCAACCTGCGCTGAAGCTTTGGATGAAGTATTTTCGTATGCCTCATCGGTGGTAAGGCACCCATTGCATATTCTTAAATCTTGAATCTGTCATATGATGAACCCTCTCCCTAATTAAGCTTTCATTCCGCTATGGATCCTCCCAACCTCTTTCAGTGCACTCGCCGCAGGTGCCTTTTGTATTCAATTCGGGGTTCAAGGTGCTTGGGGTGTTGTAAGCTCCCTCAAAGCTCCATATACACCTCTCATCCAACTTGTTACTCTTGTTATGGCTAGATCCCTATCCAACTCGCAGAGATGTCTCCACCCGCGTTCCGGGCGACATTCCCCGGTGTCGCATACCAAGTGGGCAATGTATGCACCCGCCACCTCTCGTTTTCCACAGCATACTCATTGATCGTGTGCTGCAGATGGTTTCATCAGCAGCATCCCAGATTGAAGCCAGTGCGTCTATCTTTTGGGTTAACCCCTCATGGGCGGTACAGGTGGTCTTCTGACTAACTTTTTTTTCTTTTCTGTCAGCTGGCGGAGATAATCTGAGAACGAATATCATCGTTAATGGTAAACTGCAAGACGTTCCGGATTATGCGACGGTGAGTTTATCATCCTCCATTGCATTTTGTCGGTCGGAACTGAACTCTCGATAGGTGCAAGGCATCCTAATTGGTGTTGTCGCGGCATTCGTTATTTTCATCACCGTTATTGGACCGGAGTACGTCTGATCTTACCTCTTTCTCGTACTTAGACCCTTTCTGACATCATTCAACATGTTTGCAGGAACCATGGTTCGCATTTCGAGAAGCATAAAACGGCTTTTGAGGAAGGTGCAGGACGTGATGATGCGCTATTTGAAGATGAGGTACCACCACAGATAAAAGAGCAGCCATCGTTGGACGAAAAGGAGTTGCCGAATGATGAGAAAGCCGCAGATATCAACTAGGGATCATCTCCTGAAAATCGGTGATGATTGTTTGGTTTTCACAGCATTTGTATGATTTAACAGGTTATGAACTGCATTGAAATTTACTGTGCGGTGATGATCGTGTTGTAGATCGGATGATTGTACTTGATCCATTCATGGGTTTCTTGATTGCTTTCACACTGCCAGTGCTGATTTGAAGGAACTGATGAAACTATTACATATACAGCAAGACAGTTTGGCTGCCTCGCAAAGCTTTGCACGCTTGGACAATAGATTCAGGCGACACATCTGGAGGAACAGTGGCGGGTCGGCACATATGGAGAGGAGGTAGGATTGAAATATGGCCCGAAGGATGTGCAGAAACAGGAGACGAATTTCAAGTTTCAACGTTGTTTTAATAGTCAATATCCAGGTTCGGGTGTCAAATTTTGTCTGCTTGTAAGGAATTCTCTCTCACTGACTCAGAGCGCCATCGTTATCACAGCAGCCCCGGGCCCGCGTCCATTACCAGGTCTTTCAATGGTATTATGTTTTCCCTCCTCTCGATGTTTTCACCTTCCCATCCATTCCTTGGACCTTTTGTGACCTCTACACGTTAGACTTCTAACGATTCCAGACTTAGTACATGGATTCGGGAGCGTAAGTAATATTAGGCACCGTTACGAAAGTGGAGAAGATGTTCGCACTCGTGCAGCGTGCTTGTATCAAACAACGAGCTGGAAGCAGAAATAGTACTGACGGTGTAGGTCTGTCTTGAGTCTGTCTTGAATCTTGATTAAGGATGGCGATGGGACAAACGGGAGAGCTAAGTATTCAAGACTGCCCGTAGGCCTAGGAGAAAGCTTTTCACTACATCTCAATACTATGTGTTTGCGGCTGAAGGGATAGGCTGTTGTAATTCAGTACCTGTAAAACCATACTTAATGGTAAAGTAGATGGATATAAAGACAAGGTTAGATGTAAACGCACAAGTGATTCAACGTGATATTATAGTACGTATATGCACTTAGTATATCGTGCCAGAATCAAGGCTGAATCGCACATAGGGTCACGATTGGCAGTTGTATGAATGCAGTACGTTAAGAGTATACTAGAACTCACAGTTGCTAGGATTTTGTGCAAGCACGCTTAATACTATTTATTATCTATACATCATCTTATGAACTTTGAATATATCATACCAAATAAAAAAATGAGGTGAGCGAGGAGCAATCAAGGGAGACAGGGTTCGCGATTACAGTCCTGTGACATACCAATGTGCGCATCCCTGGTCGTGTCTTTACAATGCGGCCCCTTTCAGAAGAAAAAAAAGTTGGGTTCCATTCCACAATACGTAACATCCCAAGTACCAAAAAAGTATCCTATAAGAGAAAAGAGTTTATGGGTAGAGCATGCAGCGTGGTAAGTATCTTACTCAGAATGATATACACAGTTAAGTGTAAGTAAATCAACACATAAGTGGCAAGATTGATTTTATTTAGAGCGCAAGAGCAGCGAGACCGAAAGCCACGAGACCCGCGAGTGCGTTGACGGACTGTACATGTACGGACGCGGCGTTGGATGTCGTCGCGGGTGCAGACGTGGATGTGGACGCGGATGTAGGTGTCGATGCGGAGGATACGGGTTACTGTGGATGTTATGTGTTAGTGTGATTTGAGGAAGGAAGGGGGTGCGCACGAGGAAGCAGAAGCGGCAGAAGTAGATTGCGCGCTGGATAAAGCAGGTGTAGAAGACGCGTCTGCGTCTCCATTGACAGTCGCGGAGGCCTCGGCAGAGGCAGTAGGTTCAGGAACAGACGCGGTAAGCGTGACGCCGACCTGCGCACAAAGCTCCTGCGCAATGGTGATCGAGTTCTTGAGATCGTCGCCCGAGCACGCGGCCTGGATGCACGCGATGGATTTGGAGATGAACGTGGTTGATTTGCAGAGGCAGGCGTTGTCGCTGCATCCTTCGAGGTCGGTGTCAGGTCCGAATAAGCAGTCGTTTGAGCATACCGGGTGGGGAGTTAGCAGGGATACTATGCGGACAAGGGGGACATACCAGGGAGAGTCTGGCGGACGAGGAGGGATGCAGAGGCAGAGGCGGCGAGTGCAAGCGTGGCGAAAGCGAAGCGCATTTTGGAATAATATGGGACGACGGGATGGAGAGGAAGACCCTGCTTATGTATATACCTTTCGAATTCATGCAGATTGAAACGAAATATGTACTTACATATGTACAGATGAAAGTGATCACTTATGCTATCCGTCCCTTGGCGCCTCTTGGCGCGCGTGTCCGTCCACATCCGAATACATATGTGTTCTCATGCTGAAGCTTGGAGGCACACACACGGACACACACGGACCCGCGCCTGTATGTACAATGTACATACAGTACGAGGGGCTGGGGAAGGTTAGCCTGTTGCGGGTGGCTGACCCCATAGAGGGTCGAAGAAGACTTATAGGCCTCTTATCGCGTCAACCAGGAGCTGTGGAAGGTAGTAGCGAGAGGGACGTGGTGGTACAAGTGAGGACAGTATGCTGTACGTTCTGCGCATGCTGTAGCAAATAAATAAGGCACGGCAAGGGGAGGGACGGGATGTGACTCGGACGCGCCGGTTTACCCATTTCTTGCAAGGGTCAACAAAGAAGAACATGTGGATATCTGGAGTTGATAACGGTAACGCGCGTCCCTGTTGTGTCCTTACAAGTAGAGGTAGATTGCGTACCGGACGCAGTGGGTGTAGACGACGCGTCTGCGTCTACAGAGTCGGCAGAGGACGAGGCGGCGACAGATGTAGACTCGGGAACGGAGGAGGTAAGCGTGACGCCGACGAACGCACAGAGTTGTTGGGCGGCGCTGATCGCGTTCTTGAGATCGCCGCCTGATCCCTGAAGCCTGAACACGCGGCCTCAATGCACGCGGTGGATTTGGAGATGAAGATGGTGGATTTGCAGAGGCAGGTGTTGTCGCTGCACTCGTCGAGGTCGGCGTGAACGTCAGTAAAAAGCCGAGTACTTGTGGAGAGTTTGTGGATGTCAGAGCCGCATAGTGACTAGCTGTACACGTCAGGTCTACATACTACAATTGAACTTACTCCAACTAGACTAAGAGAGCTTTCCAACAGACTCGATGACCCGATGTTGGCTGAGGATTCACAATGTTTGACCCATTTTCAAGGCAGAGAGTTACGCGAGATTATAGGCAGAAGTGAATGAGGACAGGAAATTCAGAGACAAGCCGTTTGCAGGATAGGATAGTATTGTTGTGGCGATTCGGATCATAAACGAGAAAAAGTTGGATCCGAGCTCCGACGACTAGCGCAACTTGCAATGAGGAGGATACAGTTCAAACATGGTAGGTTAAAAACTTAAGATCAGTGATGCATCACTACTATTCACATAAATTTCAAATTGGCAAGGATTGGGCTCGATCGTCGACAAGAAGATAAGTCTTGGCCATACCTCATCCTTTTCTTTCCATAAATTTCTCAGGAGTCTACATCGTCACCGTTTTTTACTATACCTCATCGTCACGTCTGTCTTGTTACGTTTTCGTTACCTCCTGAGTTTTTGAATCGTTTGTGAACCTTCAACTGTAGTACATTTGTTCATCTGGGCCCTGGCAGTTTGCACCAGCCCTCAACGTTAACAACGTTCAACCATTACCTTCTGGGACATGTATCGCGCGTCTTGCTTCGAGTTGGTGCCTCCTGACATCACGAGAGAGACTATGTCCCTTCCTGAAAACGCCTGCCTGGTCGTACGATGAAAACTAAACATCAAAGCGTGAAGGCCATCGACCAATACATAAGTCATTACAAAGGTAACATGCGAGTTAGGATAGCCGAAAAAAGCGACCAATGCGGCGTATGTAACTAACCATACGGAAGACCCATGGGTATTCACAACAGACGTACCGAAGAAACCAAATGTGGCGCGGAACAGGAGGCTCACGGTAAGCTCCCCATCTTTGCACAAAGTCTCGGTCAAGGTACTTCCAGCGATCGTAGCAGTCAAAGGGCTCATATAAGTCGGGCGATGAGGGTGGTTGTAGGGACATTACATGCTTGGGAGTCAAGGGAATGACCTGTTCCTCGAAGAATTGTAGGGCTTCTGCGGCCTTGAATCGCCGTGCAATGTTGCGAGTCGTCATCCGGTCCAAAAGGGGTGCTAGCATTGGGACAGCGCGCGTCATATGCTAAGAAAAATCGATCAGCATCAATGGCAGACGGATGAGGGCACACTGTATATAGGAATTGCTTTACCTGGAACTCTTTACAGAACGTAACACCCAACATCCCGACATCAAAGGCAAAAGGATTGAAATCAAACTCTCCTTGCATCGTGTCCGCTGTGACCTGATCATAGAAGGTATCAAAGGAAACACGACTTGGAAGACGACATTCATCGAGCGACATCGAAGGCGGAAACATTGTGGAACCGCCAAAGTCGCAGAAGGCGTACGTCAATTTGCCTTGAGAACGTAGAGACCGCCTGCAAGAGTTGTTAAAGTCGAAAAAGTCGATGGACATGATTGACGAGTATATTGTCCGTTTTTATATCCTAGTACAAAGACAAGAATTTCAGGAAAAACATCCAAGTTTCTGACGTCGAAAAACGTTACTCCGTGAGCGATCCGATGCTTGTGAAGATAGGACAATCCCTGACGAAGGGTAAGAGTCAATTATACTATGTAGGACATAGAGAAGGCACCTTCAAAAGACAATGTATAGCGTGAATTACTTCCTCAAAACTCTCACATATGGGTCTGAGCGGAGAAGTGCCCCACCTAGTTCTCGAGTTGCAGATTAAGCTGACTGATTGTAGGAATCAAAAACATACCTTGGCATGGCAGCCAACCAATGGCCCTCGCAAGCAAGAACGTCCAGACCGGGTATAACATGATGGAAATCGTTCATTGAATGAGGTACACCTTGATCATGAAGGAATTTGAGAATGCGGAACTCTTCGCTGCCATCTAAGAT
>JAGGAS010018978.1:0-10891 GCA_017657355.1 Termitomyces sp. K1Ac | reverse complement strand
CCCTCTGCCAGGTGTGTAGTTATGCATGTATGTATCTGTACAGTACTCAATAGACTTTGGATCTCCCTCTGCCAGTTGTATGATTGAGCCACAGCCTCCAGAGGTCGCCCTTACAGAGCTTGTTCTACAGCAGTCCAGGGTTTGCCGTAGATCACTTGTTGATTTGGCAAGTGAACTTAGATTGAGCAGCACTTTTTTTTGGTCATCCCCTATTGTGTTGACCTATGCAGCTAGATGGTGATGGAGACAGGAGTGGTGGACCAGGCTCATGCAACAAGGGTATTTGTGGGTAATTCTGGTGGTGGTGAAGAGGAGCTTCCTGATGTCAAAGGCAGCGGAGAAAGAGGAGATGGAGGTGGGAGTGAAAAGGGTGGACTCAGAGATTTATGAGGCACTAGTTGCTCATCAGAATCACTGAGAGAATCTTCTTGTTCATTGTTAAAGATGGCACTATGTTTGTAGTCCAAATCTCCATCCTTGCTGAAGTCTTCATGACTCCAATCTTCTCCAAAAATGACCAAGCAAAAGAGGTCTATGACCTGGTCATAATTATGCTGCTTCTCTTCAGACAATCAATAAAAATCTTCTAAGTATGATCCAAAGCAATTCTGCCAGTTGATTCTTGTTGTAGGACCCATGATACCAAAGCGCTCATCAGAGGAGAGAATGAAAACAATCTGCTTAGTGTTAGCAATAAAACTTGGCCAAAATATAGTGACAGTTACCAAAACTGCAAAAACAGGAATAACATTCAAAGGCAGTTGTTCAACTCGAGAGATCTTCCAAATAGTGCCATATTGTTTGCCGGTAGTGGTTGTCTTGTCATTCTCAGACTTGATAGATGAGATGCCAAAAAGGAGTGCTTAGATTAACTTTGAAGTCATGTTAGATTGTGTTGAGGATAGGAGGATAGGAAAGATGGATAAAAACCTTAAAAAGTTCAATAGACTGAAAGATGTAGCACATGTAGCCTTTGGCCAACCCTTGATTGCAAACACGTTGTGGGAAGAGAACTGAAAGATATAGATCCACCTTTGTGCAGTCTCCCAACCAACTCAGAAGTCTGACTAGTTCTGGAACCTGTGAGCAATCATATTTGGCCTTGAAATAAGTCTTCTCTTACTCTGAACTCATGTTGAAAGTAATTGGCACAGCATCACATAAGGTGTCTATCAACGTGCCTTTGAATTGTTGAACAGTCTTGTGTTACTGTGTGAGAGTGAGAAAAACAAATGAAATAACATTTGAGAATGGATGGACAATCTTGATAAAATCATTGTGCATGAAAACAGGTCGGCAAATCTGAGGGAAACAAGAATATAATTTTGCAAGAAATATATTGGGCAAGGCAGGTCTTTTGGTCGTGTCAGGATTGAACTGACAGCACTTGCCAATAGAACTGACAGCACTTGCCAATATTCCAGGTTCTGGCTTCTTTTTCAGTACAGCATTCATGTTCAATGAGGCAAACGGATTGTATGTGGCAACAAATTGCCAAAAATGGGGGTTTGCAGTTTCAATAGCTTCTTCCATAAATGAACACAAAGTCAGAGGAGTGTCATGAGTGCTGTGCTCTGCTTTGAGGATGCAGAGTTCTTGCTTGAGCTCAAGATTTTGAATTTCCAGGTCATGAAATGACATGCGGAGTGTGTGATCCTTGCTCTGATATTTTCCGAGAAGCTGATGAGAAGTATAACCAATTAGAACCAGGAAAAACTCAAAACACATCTTACCACCTGCATGTCTTTCAATGGCTGTATGCCATCCATTGATTGTGGGTCTCTTGTCAATGCAAATTGTCCATCTCTTATAAGTGTGTCTTGTGTAGACTGCGTGTCTTGTGTAGATTGCGCGTCTTGCATTAATTGAGCATCCTGCATGAATAGGGCATCCTATGCAAATGGAGCATCTCATGTGAATGAAGCATCTTGTGTGAATGGAGTGTCCTGCGTGAATGGAGCGTCTTGAGGATCTTGCGCAAATTGAGAATCTCTTGTTGAATGTGCATATCCCAATCTTCAAGTGTGCCATATCTCAGATCGATATCGCAATAATCTGAACTTGTATAGAAAAAGAAGGATTGACAATCAAAATACAGTGACAACGAGGAAGACAATTCTAGTACTTACACATTGTACCCCATATCTGCCAATGGCAAATGATAGATGGGTGTAGCTGTAGCTACGCTTCTCAAGTCATGCAGGACAGAATCAGACACAGTCTAAGATTTCTGTATGTAGCATATAAACAAGAGATGATTTGTAAGCATAAAAAGATACAATAAAAAGGAGTGTGATAATCTTATCAACTGATAAGATGTGACCAAGACAGAATAAACAAATATAAGTCCATATCTTGTTACACTCCCCCCAATCAGACCGTTGTATGGTCTGCAGAATGTACATGTAATCAGGTAGTGAGGTCAGGGCTCAGTATCATAGCGCAATTGTAGTTGTCGGGGTGTGAGGTCCCTTCCATGTCCACGTCTTTGTCAGTGTTAGCCGATGGTGGATGGAAAGGGGGCTCTACTGCCTGGGTGCTGGTGACAATAGGCAATGCCAGTGATGGAGAACTATCAGAACAAGCTGGCAGTAGTCCATGGCACTCTGTCTGCTGTCATAAGTACTGCACAGTCGGGTTGGCTTCAATAGGATAATATAATCCTTTATGTTCAAATTCCTGCCCGTGTTTGGCTTCTTGAGCCAACTGCATATTGAGATGATGCATGTCCTTGATAGTGGAGCTTTGCCATCCATCCCATTTGGGGATGGCTACTGGGGTACCGTAAAGGGCCAGCCGACGGTGTTGTTTGTGATCAGCCTCTATATACGTCTCCATTGATGCATTCAGCGCACTGAACTGCTGTTCCAAGTACACCACTCCAAAGGTGTAGGAGTGGTCAACCCATTCCAGAGGGATGCAATTATGGAGGAGTGTGCAGATAACATCATGTTCACTGTTGTTGGGGGTCATTTCCTCAGGGAAGTAGGCCTGATGGATCCCCAGCTCAGACACACTTACAGCTTGAAATGGTGTGGTTGAGTTGGCGGAGTTATAGGCAGCGATGGCCTCCCAGTACAATCCTGGCTTAGCAAGTACAGTAGCCATTCTGCATGTAAATGTAGATCTTGCCTTCCCAGCTGGCACCAAGGCTTGTACCAATGTGCTTCCCAGCACTGTTCTCCAGTGGATATGATATGCATAGTCAAATGCAAGGCCTAGTATTGAACTAGGCATACCTGGACAATTGTAGTACAATGCATACTGAGCAAGCCGCTCCAAGTCCAAGGTATTCTGCAGATCCTCAGTGTTGAAACCGTTAAGCATAAACCGGTGACCATTGCTCTTGTGTTCTCCTCACTGTGGATGAAGACACAACAGCAGGTGGCAGCGTTGGGCTCAATGGGGACCCTTTTGGCACTCAACTGTCATATTGCACAACATGTCACCTCTCCTCTCTTCCTTCTCCTCAATACCCATTCCTAGGTGGGAATGGCCGTCTGCATTCCCTCCAATTCTCTTGTGCCAGTGATCACGCTCTAGGTCCCTTAGAAGGCAACCTTGCCCGGCCCTCTCTCATCCTCATCCTTGGTGGTTCCGGTTCATCAACCTCCATCAGTTGGTTGTCCCCAGCACCCATGACCATGGCTCCACGCATCTGCATTGGCATTCCCCACAGTCCTGAGTAAGCTGCCTGCATTGCCTGCACATAATAAGGAGGTACCAGGTAAAATGGCAGAAACATCATCTGCTGCCCTTGTCTGAACATAGCATTTGGCACAGCAAACAACATCTGTGGCTGTGCAAATCCTCCTTGATTCGCTGATTGAGCACTTATCACATTATACTGACCAGTTTGCTGACCAATGTCCCTCCGTACTTCCACACTCTCCTCTGTTTCCCCTTCACCAGAGCTCCTCAAGCTCTGGTTTTGTCGTTGGCTAAAATAGTGTCCACAGTAGGACATGATAACTGTACAAGTGTATCACTGTGAGCTCCAGTCATTGTGATTGTGACAATTCTTGAAAACACCAATTTTTTCCATACATCACTGACTAAGCACGCCTAGCCCTGCTTAGTCACTTTCATGTGCGCGTTTCAACAATTGACTTGGTTTCTTCACTCCTTGAAGCTCTAGATACCAATCTAGAGCTGCCAATTTTGAACAGGTTGTATATGACTCCCACATCATATCCTCCAAGCTCCATCATACCTCAAACTGCAGTCCTTGCTCATCGTCCCATCTGTGGCCTATCAGCTCATCTACAAACTATTCTTGGTTGTCAGCTGCCCCAAAGTCATACGCATTCGGTATGGCCCACCCTGGAAACAGCATATCTTCACTCACTTTATATGGCTGAAGCAGTGAAACATGAAACTTAGGGACTATCCTCCGATCTTGTAAGGCCGTTGGCAGTTCCAACGTATAATTAGAAGTACCTGCCTTGGCCTTCAAGATTCAATATAGCCCAATAAATTTTGGGCATAGCTTACTTGCTCGACCTTTCAGCAAGTTGAGATTCTGGGTTGACAGAAATACCAACGATCCAGTATTTAATTCCAGCTCCTTACTTTGTTGCTTATTGGCATGTTTTGTCTGAAACACCCACAACTCTATAATTGCATCATGTGCATTGGCCAGATTTTCCAATGCAGTCCTGGCAAACTCTTTCACCCCCTTATGAAAGAATGAATCCCTCCGCAACTCACGTATCATTGATGGCATGTATCCTCCATTAAGTTTGAATGGGGCATATCCAGTAGTATCAGAAATGCTTGCATTAATTGTAAACTCAGTCATAGGCACTTGATTGACCCAATTGAGTTGGTCCGGGCATACCACTGTCCTCAGGATTTGAACCACATTGCAATTGGCTCGCTCCGTCTGTCCATTGGTCTGCAGATGGAAAGACATGGACATGAGCAGCCAAGCTCCCAGCAACTTGTGCAGTTCATGCCACCAGTGAGAAGTGAACTTGCTAACAATTGAGCTGGGGAGTCCATGCAACTGCACAATTTCCCGCATATATGTCCATGAAAGCTCAGATGCTTTCATAGTAGTTTTCACCAGGATAAGGTGAACCATACTTGTCATTCTGCAAATGACTACCCAAAGGTAATTGTATCCTTTGGATTCAGGAAAAGGGCCAATAAAATCCATTCTGATTGAGTCCCAAGGTTTTGTCAGAATCAGCAGGGAGTGAAGCTTCCCTGCAGGCTTTGTATTGTGTGGCTTAAACCATTGGCACAACTCACATGTTGTGCAAAACTCATGTACGTTGGTGTACATTGCAGGCCACCAATACCACTTGGTCAAATAATTCAATGTCTTGGTTGTTCCCAAGTGTCCTACTATCTCATGGGCCTGGGTCACTACCTCAGTGATCATTTTCCTATCCTGGGGCAAGCACGTCATATGATGAACCGTGGGTGGTCCTCCAGGTGGTCCAATATCTCTGCAAACAACTTATCCTGCCTATAATTTTGATGAACATGTCATCAAAACTCATCTTCTTCATACTGAACCAGAGCTGGCTGGCCGTCAGCCTGAGACAGTGCTTTTCCCAGAGTAATATTGTCATGCCCTTGACTGTCCATGTTGCTCTTCTGCCTTGTTGTATTGTTGGTTGGGATGGCTCCTCCTGGTGCAACGGTTGGCTGTTGTTGTGCATCTTCCATCAGCTCAGCTTCTATATCGTGGTTTTCATGACGTTCCTGTAGTCGTTTACTCCGCCTGAGCTCCTGTACTTGCATCAATCGTAGGTCCACAACATGCTCCTTAACTTCCTTATATCTGTGATAAGGCAAATCTTCTCCTTCCGAGTCAATGCGCACATCAGCCATTACATAGTGCTGGCTCTCGTGGTGCTCATTCTGGTCATCACTTTTGAAGTATCTCAAAAGGCAATCTGCCACCTTGTTGAGCTCTCCTTTGATGTAGGTGATGTCAAAGGTATACCAAGACAAGTAGTTGATCCATTGCCACTGTCATGGTGATAAATTAGCTTGGATTTTAAAGAATTTGAGTGCTTTATGGTCCGTTATGATATGTATTCTATATCCCATTAGCTTATCTTCCCACTTGAGGAGGGCCCTCAAGTATAGCTAATGTCTCCAATTCATGTACAGCATAGTTCTGCTGGGCATTGGTGAACTTCTTCAACATACACCCTGCCAGTTGACATGTCTGCCATGTAGGCCCCTGGCCATACATTGCTCCTACCCCAGTTTTTGACACATCACAGATCAACCAGATTGGTTCATCACGCAAGCTGTTGATTGGTTGTATCACTGGTGTACAATCACATATGCACTTTATCATGTTAAAGCACCTCTGGTGCAACAGTTTCCATACGAATGGCAACCCATTCTGTGTTATAGCCATCAATGGCCCCATATATGCAGATATGTCTGGCAGGAAAGTCGCAATATAGTTTACTAATCCCACAAATCGTTGCACATCATTGTAGTTCTGTGGCTCCCTCCATTCCTGGATATGATCCAGTTTGTCTTGATCAGGGTGTATTCCCTGACTATCAATCACATGTCCTAAGCAGTCTATACGTTCTGCGTATAGCTCACATTTTTTCCATTTCAGGTACAGTAAATTTGCTTGTAGTCGCTCAAATACCACACAAAGGTGTTCCTTGTGTTCCTCTATTGTATTGGAATAGATAAAGATATCATCCAAATACACATGCATGAATTGTCCTATGACATCCCAAAAGATGGAGGTCATTAGTCATTGAAAAGTTGTGGGAGCATCGCAGTCCCCAATCTGCATGATATTACTAATGAAGGTCCCCATGATGGATGAAAACACGGTCTTAGGTATATCAGTCTCCCGAATGCATACTTGCTTGTACACATCTGTTAAGTCTATTTTTGACCTGAATTTGGCCTTGGCCACATCCTCTTGTATCACTTCCTGGTCTGGAAGTGGGGTCACATCCTTTACCATGTTATCATTGCATTGGCATGCATCTAACACTGTCCATAACGTTCCATCCTTCTTTGGTATACACAGAAGCAGTGCTGCCTGCAACGCTGGCATCGCTTCCCACCACTGTGCCTTTAAGTAATGGTTTGTTTTGTCCCTCAATTGTTGCTGTAAAGCTCTGGGGCACCTCAGTAGATGGTAACGATACTACTTGTTATCATCAATCAAGTCAATGTCATGATTAACTTCTCTCCACAGTGGCAATTCTTTCTTTGTTCCATTTACTATATCTGCAAACTTGTGTTGCCACTGCTCCCATAATCGAGGAATATGCTCCTCAGTCAACCCCGTTTCTTTCTGCTTACCTTTACAGTAAGTTGGTATGCAATTGCTTTCATTCCCCGTCTCGGCAGTGGCAGCACCCTGTCTCGGTGCATACTTGTCACGTAACGCCTGTAATCTGACCAGACTATTGTCCGGTACATGCAACCATACTTCCTCAGTACAGCCCTTCAATTTCCCTGCTTGGATGGATACTCCCTCAAACACTATCTCTTCAGGTGCGGATACTTCATCATTCTCCAGCTGCCGATATACCTTGGTACGCAATAACCACTGCGTCCCTTGCCATGCTCTCATTGACGCTACTAATTCATTCCATTCATGAGGCATACATGGATTGAACACCCAGTCAAATGCTGGTTGTGGCACCGGCCAATCCCATAACGTGTTCTCTGTTTCTGCTGAGTTGGTACTTACGTGTACTGATTGTCTTAATCCCTTCTCATCTGTCACAAGATCCTCTATCTTGACTTTTGATGACATCAGCTGACATTCTACACTGTCAACCTGTTTATTTCCTCTGCTCACATCAAGGGGCAGCTTCTTTCAAGTTCTACTGCCATTCCATCCCCTCTCAATGCAGGTGCATTGCCAAAGGCGAAAGGGGCTTGGATTGGCAAGCGCAAACCTTGAGGATCCAACACCAGTCTGCTGGATAGCCTGCTCATGCAGGGATTTCAATATGTTGCTTGGGACGGGTGAGTGTTAATTTATCAATCATGAAATACAATATTCATATAACTATTCTAGAACTCCAACCTCCATTGTTGACTCCAAGAAACGTTGCATCGTGGGACTGATGGATTGGCCCATGGACAAGGATTGGGATAGAGTTGTGGTGTCTGCCATTCAAGCAATGGAGGAAGCTTATGAGGAGGATCTCAAGGGAACCGCACCATCAAAGCACCAAAGAGGAGAATTTTTTGCTCTCTCAATGGGAGTGTCCTATGGAGGTGGGGACAGGTAAGCCTTACTCTCAATGTGCATGTTTGATGCTTACATTGTATATGCTTCAAAGATTCCCATAAATTCCTCTCACTCCCAGCAACATACAAACATCATCAACCACCTTCTTGTGAACCCCAATATCCAGCATATAGCCCATTTCCAGTTGAGTCAGTGCTCATTAATCATCAGTCTAACTTTTGCTTACTTCTCACATTAGTGGCTCTGGCAATGTTTGCCCCCTGATTGTACAATTACTTCTGTCAGACATTCAAACGTCTTTTCAAACACCATGCCCAGCACTACTGCAACCTGCAGCATAACTTTCCAGGCAGTGTCTACCCATCCTGTACTTTTAATTGCGGCCCCTCCACCTGTACTGTGGCGCATGTGGACTTCAAGAACCTGTCTCACGGTCTCTGTGCAATCACAGCACTGGGGAATTTTGATCCCAAGTTTGGCGGTCATATCATCCTCTATCCCTTGCAACTTATTATCAAAATCCCCCCAAGATGTATGGTGTTGATTCCTTCAAGCGCCGTTGAACATGGCAATACTCCAATTGCTGCTGGCAAGGCTTGGTTATCCTTCATGCAGTATGCATCCGGTGGACTCTTCCGATGGGTCAGGTACAACTTCAAGTCCATCCAGTTGGTATTACGGAGCAAGGGTCAAGCAGCATGTGTGGCAATCAATCAGGAGCAACTTCAATGGCAGGAGGGGTTAGATATGTTTGAGAAACTTCAATGAATATGGTTATTTTGTATGTAAATGTATAGCTCCAAGTAATCATAACTGTTTTCAGATATGCAGCTCAATCTCAACGGTTGGAGTGGTGCTTGAGTTTGTCATGCCTTACAATGAACAAGGACATGTGGCTTCACTCAAGTGCTCCCAGACATTGTCAAGTTGGCAATGGGAGGACGGATTTTGATACCCGTTGGTATGGTTTTGCATGTTCCATCTTTTCATTCCTGGAGCAAACTATCTCATGACAAAAGGCAATTCAGGTAACTGGTTGAACCAGCTTTTTTTGATATATGTATTGATCCTTATTCTTTGACAGACCCCATTGCTACCTATCATGGATTCCTCAACAGACACCAATCTGAAGACCACCCACAATCAGTCACTGAACAAGGAGTCGCTGAACAAGGAGCCATTCATTATGGATTCCTCAACGGACACCAATCCAAAGACCACCTGCAATCAGGAGCAGAACAAGGAACGTCCTCACTCCAACAATGGTGCGGCTTGTTCCCAATCTGTGACCTGTTCAATATCAATGTAACATTATTTCAGAGACACCTCAAACTATTGCACCAATGTGTATGCATCTTTGAGCTCACATTGTTCTGTCGCCCTCAGGTCCACAACTTGCCTTCACAGAGGTTCCGGTGGAGGAAGGCAAGTCGAAATTTTGTCAGGATCATTTATGAATGATTTAGTGTGATAATTCAGAACGTCTCCACGAGCACAAGGATGAGGATGAGTTTGAGGCTTTTGGAGGCCTATTCTGCACTTACTGTGAAACCGAGTCTCTATTAGAAGACCACCATCACCCCAGCACGCGCCAAGCACAATGGATTCAACAAACAATTGACACCTTGCAGGATCTGCAAGATGGCTTTATCATGTACATGAACACCAGCGGATACTTTGGCTACATCTGTAAGCCTTGTGTTGCAGAGGCCATTCCAGAGGTGTGTGAGGGATATGGATGGGAGAGTCTGGGCCAGACGGATTGCAACTGTGGTCCAAAGGCTAGTGTTTCTGAGGATGAGGATAGTGATGAGGAATATTCCTCCTTCAAGGCTTATGATTGTGATAGATGGGTACGAACAGGAATAGCCCAACATTGCTAGACAGTTCAGTAGGGACAACTTTTAAAAAGTAATATTCTATTTCAGAATTTGTCACAGGAGAGTACTATTAGTAGTAAGTGTTGTAACATCTGGAATATCCTTTTTTTGAATAATCCCACTTTGAAGACGTGCTACCAGGTCCAATAACATGGCATTCTGACCGTCTCTTTCCACCAGTGCTTGCTTGGCCTTTTCTGCATCATCCACAGCGGCCTTACGCTCTTGCTCCACTCGACCATACTGCTGGTTGAGTTCAACCACTTTCTGTTTGTTCATATGAATGAGACCATTGACAATATTGCCAAACGTTTGGGCAAGGGTGTTGGTTCCACTGCCGGCATCATCACGCAAAGCTTGTGATGCATAGTGGAGAAAGCTATTGGTGGAAGCTGTGTGTGCATGCTGGCCTGCAAAAAAAAGCCAAGCATTTGTTTCCAGAGATAAATGCTCAATCTATTGGACGGGTCAATGGGTCAGAACATACTGACAAGGTCATATAAGTGTCCTCACCCTAGAGATGATGTCTAAGCATTGAGTGCAAAATTGTTTGGATGCCTCAGCTCAAGTTTTTGGCTGTGGTCGAAGTGCTCAAGGTCTGGGTAAAGCTAGCGTGGAAGAGACTCAGGTGTGTGTTATTGATAATGAAGGGTGACTCATACATAATTGCTCACTACCTCGCATTGTGCCATATACCATTCCATAAGGTAGGATGAGTCCACATAGAGACATACATATGTCCTGTGTCATACAGTAGAGCGGAGTCCGTTTTGTGTAGTGCCATACGGGTCCAGCGGAGTCC
>JAGGAS010018977.1:0-10950 GCA_017657355.1 Termitomyces sp. K1Ac | reverse complement strand
GTAATAGTACAATCGTCGTCGGACATAATTGCCAGTTGAAAGAAGTATGAAAGAAGGTGAGGGATTTTATGGAGACCATCACATCTTGAGCTATCCTAGTTCGGGTAGATTCACATGAGTGCGCTCCCAAAATACATGAGAATCTCTCACGAAACGTGAGAGTGGAAGTCCTCAGACCACACTGAAATATCTCGATGTGCCAAATGCTCGGTAGCAATGGACGCGAGCCGTATCGGCAGGCTCTCGAATATCTGACGGTAGAGAGTGCCGCTAGGTGATGCCATACCTCGTTACTGTTATTTCGTGCGGCAAGTTCTCGTACGGCAGGTTCCGTTCGATCCGTGAACAGAACATTTTTGCATTCCAGCGATACATAAAAACAGTAACGGCATTATTGTGATTGTCATCAAACTTACTAGTACTCCAACAGCAGTAGCGAGTATCAGGGGGCCTCGCCTTTCTTAACTTCCAGATGTGTCACATGTGTCAGACGAGTACCTCCCCAGTCGCAAAATCAGGAGCGCCTGATTGGCTGCCACACTCTCGGTGCTGCCTCGAGGCAAAGTCGAAGCCAATGGATCATGACATAATAAAGATCAAGCATGTCGACACCTCCAGATTATTTACTACCAGAACGTGCCCTGAAAACACCGAGATCCCCTCTCTTCCGTCTCCGAAATTTCTATTGTGAGAGAAGAATACGTGTTTTCACCGGCGGGCAAGGACGGAATATGGTTTGACATGTGCATCCTGTCAATAATTTTGATAGGAATCCGCATGTGCCCTTTCCTGCGGTGGAGACTTTTTGTCAGACACATGCATTAGGATCTAATATGCCAGGATCTAGGGTGGTGAAACAGATTCTCGGTTTAAATAACTAGACAGAAGGAAGCTCCTGGAGTGTTTGTAAGGCGACTACGGAATCCATGAGGTTGTTTAACGGAAGAGTCCTTGTTGGTAAAATTCAGCATGAGTATTGTTTTGCCAAAGGTAAATTGTGCAATTTGTAGCTTACAAGGATGCTTCTGGAAAGATATGCATAGACCTCATAAAAAGAATGTTTCAGATGTGTTGGAAGGAAGAGTCGGCAAATTAAAGTCCGAACATAATAACTACCTGTAAAAGAAACAAGGGGTATTTACATCTGACCAGGATTTTTTTGGTGGTATACAATACCTGGAGACGACTCAAAGTAGATGACTCTGGCCGCTGTGCCGGAATCCAAAAGAAGCACTACGATATGCCATGGTCCATTGGGCGTCCTATGTGAGATTTTAATGGTTCTTAGAAAAAGCAGATGGTTCCTGTATTTGTTTTATAAGTTTAACTTGAGTAGTGTCATGCAAGTGATTCAGACTGTCTGTAATGCCAGCCAATGAATGATGCCGCAACTTCAGAGCCCATTCATGAACAGCGATAAGCCGAAAAAGCATATTCCACTCCCAAAGGAACATTATTGCTTGAGCAAGAAAGATACGGTAATGAGTACTCCATGGTGGCCACTTTCTAAAAGAAGTATTGATCACAAAGATGACCCATGGATACCATATGATCACGGCATTATTGAAAACCAACTGCACCCCAGGCAAGAGGCTGACTCAGGTGATTTTCACAAGAAGAGGAACCTACAGGAAAAAATAGAAAGCCATCATGATGTCAGTGCTACCATGGTGGACACTGCCATTTAACAGCACACAGCCGTAAATAGTTATGGCAACTGTGAACCATGCTGTATGGATGAATTAGATATGTCCAACGGCACAGCATGGTGCTTCACCGTACACGGAGTTTTACAGTGCCTAAAAGACATATTTGGTTAGTATCATTGTGTTTTCCTGGTGTTTTCAGTAGCCAAAACCCACTTGTTGTTGGAATTGGAACCCTATGGACCTAGACAATCATGGATACAGTAAGTATCCTAATCCTCAGTCCGTGATATAACGACTCTATTCTGTACCTAGACAATCACGGTATCCTAATCTATGGTACAGTTAGTCTATATGCATGTCCGTAGGTATCTAATGCTCACCCTCAGTCCGTGATATAACGACTGAGGGTGATGTTCGTACAGTGGAGAATATATATATCTAGATGTCTGCTTTGTCCGTGTGGTGTAATGAATGTGATATATCAAAAGGTAATTGTTCTTTGTTCTTGATCAAAGGCCCACTTATGGTGTCATGCACCACAGATCACAACACTCCTCCTCACCGTAAGTGTGGCTCCTCCTTGCGTGGAATCCACTTCACCGCAATCCCATAATGTCTTGTAATCTGGTGAACTTTGGGGCAGGCAACACCTTGGTGAATATGTTGGCAACATTGTCCATGGTGTTAATATATCACAGAATAATCTCCCGAGAGGCAACCCGTTCACGTAGAAAATGATACTTTATGTCAACGTGCTTGACTCGTGCATGTAAGAGTGGATCTTCTGATAGATTGATCACTGAATTGATGTTGCATAGTATTGTTGTTGCCTTCTTGGCTGGGTGTCCCAACACGCCCATCATCATCCGCAACCAGACACCCTCCTGTGCTGCCTTGAAAGCCGCCATATACTCTGCCTTGCAAGACAACGCCGCCACTGTCTTTTGTTTCCTAGTTGACCATGAAACCAGCCCAGATCCCAACGACCATGTGTACCCCCCCATGCTCCGTCATGTGTCCAGACAATTCGCCCAGTCTGAATCCATAAAACCCACTAGGTTAATATTTGCTTCCCCTCCTAAACATAGATGCAGGTTACGCGTCCCCTTCAGGTACCGCAGGGTTTGTATTGTGGCATTCCAATGCATGTATGAATATGAGTCAAGGTATTGGGAAGAGTTGTTGTACTGCATATTGAATATCAGGTCATGTAGAGATTGCAATCCATAGTAGACCTCCGACCAATTTCCAGTAAGGGATGCAAGTGATTTTTTCAAGTTTGTTGGGGGTAAATGTTGACCTATTTGCTCACTGTAGCTTCAAACTGGGCTCCATGGGTACACTCAGGGGGTGCGCATCAGATTGGCTGAATTGTGAAACCATCCTGTTGATCAAGCTGGTCTGTGAGAGATATACTTGCTTGTTGGGGCAATCCCATTCTACCACCATCCCAACAATGTGCTTTGGAATGCCCAGGTCCGAGATTGTCCAAGTTCCTTTCAGCTATTCTTTGAAATGATTGTTTGCCACCTTTGTGCTTGCAATGGATGAAAAATTGTCCACATGGATGCCTGCTATCACAATGCCAGTGTCAGTTCTCCAATAGTATATGCACGCCTCGCATTTAAGCCTTGTGAATCCCAACTTCCTCATCACCTCATCCAGCATCCTATTCCATATCCTCCTTGCTTGTTTCATCCCATAGATTGCCCTTGCCAACCTACATACCTAACCTTCCTTTCCTTCCTCTTCAAATCCCTTTGGTTGTTCCGTGTAGATCCGCTCCTCCTCTGGTAAGAATCCATTCAAGAAAGCTGTCTTAGTATTGACCTGAGTTGTGTCCCAGTTCAACATTGCTGCAAGATGAAGTAATATCCACCATGATTCTGCGTGTGCAGTCGGTGAGGTTGTTTTGTCATAGTCTCTACCCTGAACCATTGAAAAACCTTGTACAACATGTCGAGTTTTTAATCAAGTAATTTTGCCATGCTCGTCGTGTTTGATGGTGAATACAGGTCGACCCTTAAAGATTCTCTGTCCTGACAGTACTTTCTCACATGGCACCAGTTCCCATACATCAGGAAGTTCCCGAAAATCTGGTGGGCTGGTGGGCTGGTAGCACAGCCACCAGAAACTTGCTCGCTCGTAGACAGTTCATATTAACGTAAAATATCATTAAAATCTCTGTAATAACATTATATGTAGTGATGAATATGATGACTCAAGAAAAAAATGGCATCCAGAGCCCACAAAAAAAAAGTCAAAAATCTGACCTGGAGGGGGATTTGAACCTAGCTGGTGAGCTGGTGGCCTGGAGGCCTGGAGGGACCTTGTACAAGCCGGTACCGGCTTGTACAAGGTCTCTCCAGATCACCGGGGGTTTCCTGATGTACTCCCATTCCTTTCAATGAGTTCAGTTCATTACAATATGCTTTCTCCCACTGCGGCCAGTTGGTCGATCTTTGGCCTTTGTCTAAGGTCTTTGGTGCATCAGGATCCACACCCAGGTCCACATCGTGTGGGTCCTCAATCACATTAAGCCCTGACATAACATGATCTAGTTCATCAGGATCTACATCATTTACCTCTGGGACAGCTTGTCGGAGTTCCTCAAGAGCCTTTCGCCTGTCCATGTGTGTCTCTCTAACTCTGTCCACAGCTTCTTTCAACTCTCTTCCTGCCCTCTCCAGACGTGTCTCAGCCCAATTGTCCTGGGTTGCTTTTTCAGTAGGGATATGTACTCTGCTGGATTGTTGTAGCTGAGGGATTTCATGTAAAGGATTGGGCGCTGGTTGAGCTGGGATTGGTTGAACTAGAGCAGGTTCAATGGCAGGGTGTTTGGCCGCAGGAGGATTGGGTACAGGTTGAGCTGGCATTGGTGGATGTACAGGATCGGGTGCTGGTTGAGCTGGGATTGGTTGAACTGGAGCAGGTTCAATGGCTAGGCTTGCATCTGAGTCATCATCAACCCTGGATATTGATTCCTCATCATTGGCAGGCCAGGGTATTGGTAATGGTGATGAATGTCTTTCTATCATGTCAATGGTAGGAAAATCCAGCCCCGTTTCTATGTCAGAAGGTGCTGGTGGTGTCAATTGTGTCTGTTCATTGTGACTTTCAATGAACTTGATGTGGTATGAACTGTACACCCTTTTTGTTGACCTTTCATAACATCTATATGCCTTAGAACTTTGATCATATCCCACCAGCACACACTCAATAGATCTCTTGTATACCTTGGTGTTGTGCTTGTGGAGGATCAGCACAAACACTCAACACCCAATCTCCTCGATGTAGGAATAATCCGGTTTTCTACCATACCATAATTCATTGGGGGTAACATTGGCAACGGCAGAAATCTTCGTTTTTCCGTGAAGGTGTGTAGCTGTCAAATAAAACATAGAAATGGAGGACATCTGGCAGCAATTTGCATTGACCTTGCCTTTCCCATGAGCATACAGTGCATCCGCTCGACTCATCCTATGTGAGCTGAGGTGTGGGGTGCACCAACTTCAAGTATGATTCCCCTTTTCTTATACCATTTCTTATGCTCTTCACCATTGAATTTGCTGTCTTGACCAGTTTGTGGAATTTTAAGCTTCTCCCCCGTCTCAGTCTTGCATGCCAATATCCACGCCTGCAATTCGCTGAAACCATCGTCCTTGGCTTTTAGAGGAATGGACCAGGGTTTATTTGTGTAGTCATTGACTATGTCCATGACATACAAGTTCCCGGTATGTAACGTTACTGCTGCCTTCCCTGTCAAGTCTACCCATATCTTCTCAAGCTTCCTTGGTGCCCTATGCCCATCCCCTTCTTCCCTCTCCTTTGATACGGGTGTCTTTGCCTGTTTACTGAGGATGCAATGGTCACATTTGGGTGGCTTCAAGGGGAAGATTTTAGGCATACCTTCAATCATGCTGGCCCATGCCATCTGCATAATAGCTTGGTAGTTGGCATGCCCAAGCCTGTGATGCCAGGTCTTGGGATTGGGGGTGGCAAATACAGCAAATGCTTGATTGAGATTGAGATTGATAGCATAGAGGTCTCTATTAGGGAGTAAGGTTCCAGACGCAATGATGGCTTTAGTGGACATATTTGAAAGCATGGCACCAACATTGTTGAAGGTGGTTTCAATGTTGGCATGTTTAGCAAGCTTGCTGATAGAGAGTAAGCAAACGGTGGATTTTGGAACAAGAAGGGCATGATCTAGTTTGAAGTATGCTCCTTCTTCAATGCGTAAGCAAATCTTTCCGATACCTATGGCAGCAATAGATGATCCCCCAACACCACGAATTGGACGTTCTGAGATTGGAGTGAGAGATGTGAAGTCTGATGAGTCTGGGGTAATGTGGACGGTTGCTCCAGAGTCGAGGTAAAATGGTAGGATCTCAAATGGTACTGTGGAGCTAGATAAGGCTGATTTGTTGACTTGATTGTGATTGTTGTTCCAGTTGATCCCAACTCTTGGCTCCTCCTCAAGCGCAATCAAGGTGTTGAATTCCAGGGCCTTGACCTCCTCAATGGATCCTGTGCTTGGGAGTGCATTGGATGCCAACCCCACAAACTCAGCATTTCCCACTGAAGACTTCTCTTCTTGAGCTGCCATATATGCTGCTATGAGGTCTGGATCCCCTTCTAGGGTGAATGCAGACCCACCAGATGGCGTAACTGTAACCTTTGAGATGGTCTTTTTCTTGTCTCTATCCTTCCCCCTATAGTGTGCCAATCATGCTTCTTGGGACTCCTCGACGGTCTTCCCAGCCATACCACCACCTTCCAGAATGCACCAAGGCAATGTGTGTCCTGTATAATTCTGACGTCCCTTTGATTTACATCCCTTGCAGATCAACTTTGCATATCTTGAATTCTTTGCCGCTGATGTAGCTGTCAGGACCACATCTGCGGAGTTGGATTTGTCTGCGTCAATGAGTGTCTGTTCACCCACAAGGAATTGTCTGATCTTGGGAGGTTCATATTTCTTCGGGTCCCCAGCAGCAGTAAGGTCTCTGGATATGATGGATCAAATATGTGCATACAATTTGTCAGACAAGGCAGAAAGTATTGCAATCAACTGGAGGAGTTCTTTTGTGACCTTCCCAGTGTCAAACGCTTGATTGATCTTCTCAATGATGTCATCTGCCATCTTCGTGAGGGATTCGGAGGGGGAACATTTTGTTGTCAGGGCTTCCTGGAGCAGTTGCACTTGTTGGACTAGTACTGCGCTGCCATGTCTGTCCTTTATGTATGTCCACAGAATCACAGGGTCCCATTTGTCTGCACATAGCTTTTGTTCTAACAATGATATGGCCCATTTAATAAATGAGCATGCTAGACAATTGTTGCTCATTCAGGCTTGGCTTGTGTAAGAGGACAATGTACTATCATTGGTTGAACCATCTTATTAAATGATAAGATGATCTCACATTCTTCTAAATTGTTCTTCTTTACATTTTTTGGACACTCTTTTGTTACACACAGCATATCTACAGAAATCTGACTTTGTCTGATTCTGACATGTGAACTTAAGAGCATAGCCATGGCTACACTTTTTTGAATCTTCAAGCTTATTTCTGTATGCTACGGACAGCCCCAGATACCTAGACTCAGAGTCTAGACCAATCAATTTTCACATCAACTTCCTTGAACCCATTCGGATGTCACCTGCCAAACCAGACTGATTTAGAATGAGTGGGAAACTGCTGCCACCTGGACAGAACACCAATGGTGTTCAGCCACATATTGATAATGGAGCGACACCTGCCGTGGTGTTGACTGATGGACTGCCGACAGAGCAAGTGTCAACTGCACTTGCTATAGGCCAGGAAACACCGGTAGGAGAGCCAGTGTGAGGCATGCTTGGTAGCTTGTGGATGATGGTAAGGAAGGAGAGTGAACAAGGACATCCTGGAGAAGGGACCTTGCCTGCCATAATTCAGCCACCGCTTAACGCACCAGTTAAGCAATCTGGGTTGAGACAACTAGCATTAACCTCAGAACAGGTTAAGCAATTTTCACCATTTTATGCGGGAGCACCTGGAACAGCAGGGCAGTTACGGGGTCAGCTTCCTCCAATTAAGCCAAAGGATAATTCATGGGGCATACCAGTTTTATCAACACCAATGGGCCAGAAAGGAGCTCTTGACATAGATCAAGAGAGTATACAATGGGAAAATAGGAAAACAAAGGCTATGAGGGCCTATGTCATGGATTATACATCGGATGAGGACGAAGAAGATAGGCACCCATTGACACTGGATATCCAGCTGGCAATGTTCTAGAAAGGATATCCGAACATCCAAAAAGAAACAACAAAGGCTTGGCTTAAGTTGTACGTTCTCAAGCACGTACAAATCCTAGCAGCTTGAGGACAGTTGATTCCCCAAGTTCATACAGTAGAATATATTGATTTATATTTGGAAATCTTAGGCTTGGAAGTGGAGTGCTATTTGGATCAAAAAGAGCAAAGAGGAACCGCTGCTTCTACACCCAATGACGCGCACCTCATTTCAAACGTCTCAGTTTGGAGGACAGATCCAAGGACTGTGTCTCTTCATCTGGAAGAGGCAATAAGTAATATATTTGCTCCCCGACAACGAGGGGAGTCCAGAATGGCAGATGCTCAGCAACAGCAACAATACACTGGGCAGCCTACCGCTCCCTTGTTGGTAGTAGAAACAGTCACCACAACACCTGCAGCACATGGTGCAGGCACTGAAGGAGGCAGGCAGGAGCGAAGTGTGCCGGTGAAGCAAGAGGAAGTGAAGATTGATGTATCCGTAAGGGTACCTATGGCCAGCACATTTGAACATAGAGTCACATATCAACAGATGCGATTGCATGATATCAGACAACAAGGGTTCTTGAATATTGACAACCAGGGTATAGTGTTTGAGGAAAACAGGCCAGTTAAATCAATGCGCTGCCAGTTCATTAATTGAACTGGTCAACCAGATAAGGATCCTGGTGGAAGTGATGACAGTAGTAGTCACCATGGCAGTGAGGGCAGAGGTCATGAACCACCACAGGGAGGCAGTAACCCTGGGAGAGGCTTTGGAGCAGGTAGAGGAGGACGAGATACTCCCCCACATCAGCACAGGTCTAACAGCACCACAACCACACCACGACCTGTGTGCACATTCTCAACCTTTGTTCCTGCTGAAGGCCAGAATAAAACCCCAGGACAGAACAAAGTAACGCTGGCATATACTGACAATATGCATAGAAGATTGATCAGTATCATAGACAACGCCATAGGTATAGCACTATGGCTACCAGAGGGAGTGAAGCCAAGGAAAGCTGATCCTTGTCACATCCACCCCTACAGTAGAGGATCCAAGTTCAGTGACTTGGAGGATTGGACTATGGACATGTGCTACCATCTGGCCACATGTCTATACAGTGGAGATAAGATGGACAGGGAACGTGTATTTGTCCTTCCTGAATCTCTGGAGGGACAGGTGAAACACTGGTTTTGTCACCATGTGTTACATTACAATTGCTCACAGCAACATTGGATGTTCAAGGACATAATATTTGAACTGTACAACCAGTTCATTAGTGCATCAACCATGCAAGATGCACGAGAAGCATTTTATGCTGCCACTTACACCAAAAAGTTGGGTGTACAAGGATTCTTTGACACTTTAATCGACCATGTGCAGAACATGGCAATATACCCTAATGCGTGGACTATTTGTGAAACGTTCCTGAAGGGCATCCCTTCAGATATGAGGCAAGTGTTGATTTGGGATGATGGATTGTCCCCTGAGATTAATACTATTGAGGAATTCATATCACATGCAATACAATATCAACAGTCAGTGAAAACAGCTCAACACTTTGAGCAGCATAGTAATCAAAGCAAGACTGTGGCTTGCGAGCATAAGGAACCTAGGATGTTGGGAACCTTTCTGATGAGAAAGGCGGATATGGACTGAAACACAAATTTTGGTTCATGTTACAAAGAAAGGAACAAAGCCGCAACTGGAAAGATGAGAATGTACAGGCTGGGGAGCCGAATGGTCCAGTTACCAGAGACCGGGGAGCGCCATCTGGATCATGACCATTGAAGGAGGCCCAGGATCAACAACCTTGCTTGGGTGACCAAAATGAGATCAAGAAGGCAGCCGATAAAAAAGATATCAAGTGCTTCAAATGTGAACAATTTGGGCATTATGCCAATGAATGCCCAACTTTGGATGCTAATGCACAAAGACCACATGCATTTGTGCAAGCTGCCCACACCGTATTATTGGGAGATGATCATGACCTGGATTCGGGCCATGAGTTGGGTGATGAACAAGAAGGTTTGTCCATGGAGGAAAAAGGCAATGACAACAGTGACGTGGAAGGCATCACCATGGATGGAGAACAATACATTGAGGTTGATGTATATGACAATGAATACTATGCAGAAGATAGTGAGTCAAAGTTTTTGGCAGCTCTGACAGAAGAACAAGCAACCATAAACAAGGAGCAGTCCAGTCTCCAAGAATGTGCATCAGCAGTAACTGACTATCCAGCCAGTGAGCTGGACCAACCGTTGGGTGCATCCCAGATGAAAGTATACAAGGTCACGCTGCGCAAAACCCCAGATCTGTTAGACTGACCACAACTCAGGCGTGGAAGAGAAGGAGTGCCTGGCATTGTATGTCAAAGTCAAACGCCATAAGGCATGGACTTTATGGGATCCCGGAAGTACAACTACAGGTATAACACCGCAGTCTTGCCATGCATACGATATGGGAGTGAGCCAGTTGAGGAAACCACTCACGCTCCAACTGAGGACAGTTGGAAGTAGAGCATTGGTGCAGTTTGGCACATTCAGCAGGCTTGACATTCCAGGGAAGCAGACACAAGAATACCTGGATGTTGCAAATTTCAACCTCTTTAATGGGGGAAGGAACAGGAGAAAAAGCCTACAGCAACTCCAAAACTAAAGATAGTACAGAGGAGGCTGGAACAAGTTGAAGCCAGCGGTAGATGTGCTAAGGGGACGGCTGACAGTTTGGAATGTCAGCTGACATTGTTGAAAGTGAAGATGGAGGACTTGATAACAAACAACGAAGATGCAAAAAACTCAGTACAAGGAAGTACTGACACAGTAAAGTCAGAGAGAAAGAACACTATGGATTGACTGGTGCTGCCACTTACTTTCAACTGGGAATTCAATTTGCATATGCCCAAAGAATGGAATGAGTTAGTGGCATCTATGAGAGCATGGGTGTCAGAGGACTAGTCTCTGACTGTCCTACCCTAGCCGGGCTTAGCCTACAGTTATACTGGCACTCTATTCTAG
>JAGGAS010018976.1:0-11007 GCA_017657355.1 Termitomyces sp. K1Ac | reverse complement strand
GTCCACGTTGGTCCGACCTGAGCTATTTCAGAACCAGTCGAAAATACACCAGTTATTCTGAGTCTCAGCTTATTCCAATCTATTCTTGGAAGAATCGCTCGATAGGGCCACTGCGTAAAAGTCATGCATTTTCCTCGTTATCCCATGGTAATTCCTTAGAAGCCGTCCTAGAACCTGTCGTTGGTTTATCTCTTGTGGTGCCGCACTCTCCTGCATGAATATGATCTAGACAAAAAGATCCACTTGCTCTACTCTTTTCGAACCATCGGAGAACAATGCCACACTGCTACATATCTCGGACGATGGAAAGGGATGATCGGATATGATCATCTTGACAGATACAGTCAGTATTGGAAGACACATCGCGTCGAATAGTGGAGATCTACGGATTTCAAGTGCGGCGGAACCATGGAGGGTCAAGACGAATGTCACTTTAAACGCTGGAGTATAAAGCCTCATCGAGAAACTGCTACTTCCTCACTACCTAACGAACCTCACTCGCCTGAAAGCAAAAGATGCGTGTACACACTCTCATCCAGCTTCTACCCTTCTATCTTCTCTTCACCTCGAGCGCTTCCGCTCAAGCAGCCAACAATATTCTTGATGCACAAACCGAGAGCTTCGTTAATCAAATACTGATGGACTGGGATTCGCCCGGAGGCCTCGCTATCGCCTTCGTGAGGAAGGACAGCCAAGGCAACTGGATTAATGTAGAAACGAAAGGTTATGGTCGTGCCACGGCGAGCGGTACTAACGTCACAGAAATGACCTTGTTCAACATGGCGTCAAATTCCAAGGTATGTACTTCGTGTTGAGCTGCGGTCGTAGACTCACTTGATTATAGTTATTCACCGTTGCGGCAACAGGTCTCCTTATAAACAATCGTTCTATTACCCCACAATTCAACTGGACTTCCCAAGTTTCGACTGTCGTGCCAGAGTTCAACGTCACGGACCCAATTACCACCAAACAGGCGAAATTTGTTGACCTTCTCTCTCACCGAACTGGCTACCCTCGTCACGAGTTCTCCTATAGATACAATGACACTGTAAACACGGTGGTAAGTAGACCGTTGAACTCCAGAAACCGACTGTTGACAACCTTGAACCAGCTCCAAAAAATGCACTCCTGGCGTCAATCCTACGAGTTCCGTGATGTCTGGCAATACAATAACAACATGTATACACTCATGGCTTCTCTCCCACCAAAGTTGTTGGGAGTTTCTTTTGGGCGCTATGTGAAAGATAACATTTTTGTTCCCCTTGGCCTGAACTCCACAACTTATTCGTATCAAATCGCCGAGGCAACTGGAAATCTTGCAGACGGAATGGGAAGGCAAAACTGGAACCTGTATTCTGGTAATGTCTTCGCTGGAACGCCTGCGGCTACCAAGTGGTGGGCTGGTACAACGGGAGGAGAGGATGGGAATGGTAAGTAATGTTGACTTATCTTTTTGCATCTCCAATTCTCAATACATGGATCTAGTCCTTGCTGCCGCTGGTGGCGTAATATCGAATGCAGTTGATATAGTGAGCAACCCCCGTTATTTCATGTCTTGTCCCACTCTCGTACTGATAATCACTAGGCGACATGGATGCAAACGCTCTTGCTGGAGGGAAGACATCCTAAAACAAACCAGACCATTATACCTGCAGATGTCTTAAATAGAGCAGCTTCGGTGGTCATCCCGCAGTCTCTAAGGCCGTAAGTTTTGCATTGTATTCAGTCAAGATCTCACCGCCAATATTTCATCTCTGCTAGTGAATTTCCAGAAGTGTCGTTGATAGGCTATGGTTCGGCTCAGACCCAGATCACGTATAGAGGTCATCGTGAGCCTTTTTTTCTTGATGAAAGATGCAGATCGATACTCAGAGGTAAATAGTTATCGTTGAACATCCTGGTTTCGTCCGAGGTAAGCTTCCCAATATGGCTATTCTAACAACCCTTATTGATCATCCTGGAAGGCTTCAACTCTCAAATTAGCCGGCTTCCCAACGACGGCATTGGTGTTGCAGTCCTGACCAACGACAACGAATACGGCAAACTCATTTCACAACTCGTCAAGTATTACATCATAGACAGGGCCCTCAGTCTTGACCCGATCGACTGGAGTACTAGGTATGCAAGCTTCTCTAGACAACCTTGTTAATCTAAACGAGAACTGTATGATAGGCTCATGGCTCAGAAAACCACTCCGCCCCCTAAGTCCACTCCTCGGCCAGTCAACGCCACTTTACCGTCTGTCAACGTCACCACTCTTGCAGGAACGTATACCAATGCAGGCTATGGTAACGTCGAGCTCTGCTACACCGGAAACACCACGCCTCCCGCGACCCTCAACTGTAGTGCTCTCGTCCAGAGTCTCGCCACTATCCTCCCGGGCGCTGTGCGTCCTGGTATCCCCACCTTCGTCGGTGCAATAGACAGCCCGTGGTTCTCCCACATTCGTGTAGAGCACTTCAACGGCAGCCTCTTCAACGTGAGTCTCCTCACCAGCACGGCGCAGGAAAACACTACCCAACCCTTCTGGACATACAACGAGCACAGCGACAGCGACAATGGTGCCATTGCAGAGGTAGAGGCTGTCAACGGGCGCGTTGGTATTGGAATGGCTGGTATCTGGTATGGTCTATGGGAACCCAATGTTCCTCCTGCGACGCCCAAACCCCAAGGGAACACCGTTCGTGAGCGCGCCGAGGTGTACTGGGACAAAATGTAAAATTTGCCGCCTGAAAACCTTTCTAGACAGTGGTCCAATCAAATTTGTATATGTACATAGTCACTATAGAATATAATTTGCTGTATGGTTAGTATAGATGGCGCACTTACAATGTCTTTAGCAATTGCATTGAATCCTTTGCCCTTCATGAGGACGGCTGTAGGCGCCACCCTCAATGACACCAAGGTGGAAACAAATATCGGTCTACAAAATGGATAGTGACTTGCAAACTTACCAACTTGAGAGATTGATCAAAGGTTAGTTAATCCTGTCACCAGTGGAAATCAGTGACCATTGAAATGGTTGGGACTGGCAGTGTTAAGACGCGGCATGAAGAACTCTGTACCACTAGTGCATAAGTAGATGTAATCATAAGTAGATCCGATAGAAAGACTACATCGATGTTCAAGTTTGTCTCCACTGGCACCCGGCGGTTATTTTGTATGGCACGTATACTGTAAAGAAAATGAGTAGATAAAAATTTTGATATCTAATTCGTGCTCGAGCAAGTCTATCACTGGAAGCGTACTAGTATGCCAATGTGATATCATAGCAGACAAGAACATTATGGCGTTTCATTGGAGTCCTATATATCAATCATAGAACACCAGCGCCCTCAACTCAATGGACTCTCGCAAAGGTGTTCCTTCAGGAGTCGAGGGGTCCTCAAACCCTGTGTGCGGGGTATAGACGGCGACACTTCCGTCTTGTATCGAGTCGAAACTAGGGTCACGATGTTGATCACAATAATCGATTTGCAGTAAAGCTCTGCTCACCATTTAATGAGAACGGCTTCCTCGGGTGTCACTCCATAGAAGTACTTCCATTTCTGATTTGGATTATACTTTATGCCATATGTCTCTCCCTCACGGTCGGGGTAGATGAGGGCAACAGGTAGTGTGTCTTTCTTTGGATCAACACTGTTGTAGTCACATAGACCGAGAGGCCAGTCAATTGCTGGGTGTTTTATGGGACGCCAGAGGTTGATGATCTGGAAGCGGTGGCGAAGATGGGCTTCCGCCTCAGCGGGAGGGAGATGTCGGTGTACACGCGCGATAGCAGACATTGGCGTTTGATCTACATGAGCCTGCACGACCGGCTGCCGCTTGTGCGGGGCATCGTCGGTTTCTCCAGGACGGCGGCGGCGGATAGCTGGCGGAGGAAATCGGTTTCGAGGCATGACCACATTGTTCCAAATTACTCACTGTGATCAAAAAATACTACTTTACTCGCTCCAGTGATCTTCTTGATCAATTCAGCACTTTCCGGGTAGTATTCTCGTTCAATCTCGACATCATTGGCGAAGGAGGTATGTTTGGCTGGGTGATGTACTAACTGGAAACCAGTTTTGTCGAGTGAAGCAAAGTCCTCATTTCCACGTAGGTTTTCGATGACGACTTGTTTCTCCTCGCGCTCGAAGTTTCGGACTCGATCCCCCACCCCATCTGGAGAATTCACAGCATTTATAGATTGAAATGCGCGGACCCCATCAGGCGGTTGAACAAAGAATGTGAGTTGAGCAGTGATCGAGACGGGAGATGATGGCGATGCCATTTCAGACGAGCCGTTGTATAAGGGAAACAGAAAGCACCCTTCTGCTCTTATAAGAGCTGTTAGACTACGAGACGACAATACAAAGGCTCACCAATGACAGAAGACTTGCGTGCTCGGCTTACTAACTAGCTTCTTTGAGAGCAGCTGACTGATCCTTACTCTCCTGAAATTTTGAATTCGAGCCATATGTATACGTGTCACAGGACTTTCTCATAGAACCGTAGTAAGTACATATAGTAGCCAACAATCAAACAAGCTGCCAAAGCATTTCCTTCTCGGCAGTTTCCGAGGCTCATTCAGTTAACATTCAGTCGGGAAGTAATTCCTTGCCTATAGCTAAGTACCTTCTGGGCTCTTATGACACCGACTATGTAGTATGTACTCATAACCAGTTTCCATAATGAGCAAGCTCGATCACCGATCTCAAAGAGGCATCTGACGGGATTCGATCCGGACAATGATCATTGGACTGGTCGACCTACGAAGGATATCTGCCACCCTGATTGCGTTCGCTAACGGATCCAGCGACCATATGCAGAGCGTATGTATTTCCTACGAACGGCTAGGTTGCGGTGTTTGTTCAGTCCTGAATTTCTATCATGTTGTATGGAATCATGGTCACTCGATATTGTGGCGCATTGTAAGCGACGAACGGTCGCGGCCCGATTAAAGTCCGTAGACATAATCTTGAACTCTGGTCGAGATCCAGTCAAAACCTTGTCAATCCTAGGTACCAAGCTCCGAGATATCATCCAAGCTATGATATTAGTTCGCGAGAGGGAAAAAATGTTTTTCGGGTGATAGATATTATTTGGGAGTATCGTGTTCTTGTGGGCGTGTCCTACTATCGAATTATGGATCGAAGCCCAATTGTCCAGTGTGCCAAAAATGACTTCATAAACACATACCAGATGATCCCTCTTCTAGAGACCGACTCGAGTTGAGTGTTCCGGTCTTAGTTAGAAGAATCTTGTGTTTTATACATGTGTTACAACTGAGCAGTAACATTTTCAAAAAGTTGAGTGGGCTTGTAACTGTGGAGATATCTTTGATGGCCATGGTGCACGATATTGAAGGAGTGTACTGGTGAATGTACTGATGAGTGTACTTGCGGAACGAAAGATGTGTATTCACCTCTTTTTATAATCCAGCGCGAGTCCCTCGTCTATCCTGGAATTGACCAGGAATACAGTGCAAAATGACCAATCAACTGGAGCAGTATGCCACTTCAGAATCAGAATCCTTCACAGATTCAAATGCAGTCATTACAGTAGGAATAATCAGCATAACCGGAAGTTTGTGGGTCATAATCATGGGTTCATATTAAAAGGTCTGGATACCTGTACCATTATCAGGTAAGGCTTTATTTGCACACCACGAAAGAATGGTCCAGTGTCCGGGGCAACGGTCTGAAGACCGGGTTAAATCCGACAACAGACGGACCAGGGAACATTGACTTCTTGACTATTGAGGTGTTACCTTGGGACCCCAGATGGGTCATATGAAGATCTTAACAGGCAAATTGATGAGTAAGCTGGTAATGTGAGGGATTGTAAGTGCTTGCAATTTGCTGGAACCAGTTCTCTACTTTAACACCTTTGAAATCAAACATGGTAGTTTATTTGAAGCTTGCAAATTCTTTTTCCTATCGGTCAAGAAATACTGTCAATCGAAACCAGTACTCTATTCCGAGTCGCACCTTTGAGATCAAACATTGAAGCTTATTGAAGCTGAAATGCTCTGTCAAGCAGTCAATGGGATCTTGTCAACTCATGATAATTATTCCATTACCATTCCATTTTGCGTCACCCTTTATGTAAACTCGAATAAAAAAAACTACAAAGGCGATCAATGAAATACCGTTCCCAGGGAGCTAATTCATCAAACCTGACCCATCTCAGAAGAACACTCACCAGCACCTTTGTATACATGTCGCCGCAGCTTGGTACGGCAATTGAGTTCTGATGGGTCTTGCATGGGTCCAGGGCATGTCCATGCAACTGCTGCAATTAGAGATGGGATGTCCCGCGTTAGATGAATCAAGATTGAATGTTGGAGAATACACAGAAAAAGGTATTATCCAGGTAGGTCTGTTTGAGTCGCCCCGTTGATTCAAGTGCTCGAAAGTAAGAGTGGGATAATCTAACGGCTCGCTTTCCGGGATCGAAAGTAAGGAAAACTGTGTCACTGAATAGCAGAAGTCGAATGTGTTCGTAGAGAGATTCAGGAAGTCTGCACAAGAAGTACTCGCTAGCAGATAGTCTATTGACGTGTCTTCGAGAGTCTTTGTAATTCGTGAAGCAACAATGAAAGTAGACGCACTTCGTCCATTTCCTCAACATAGGCCAAGAAGACATGATCGGTGTAACAATGTATAACCAGGTTTGGTTTCAGATTCTGATTGCAAAGGAAATCATGCTAAATGCGCTTCTAGCAAGCTTCATTCTTTTAGTCTAGGCTTCTGCGTCCGCTGCACAGAACCATGTGGGTATGGCTACAGTCGATAGTGTTGGAGGATGCCGATGAAGACCACAGTGACAAGAAGGCGAGAGAAGATGAGAAGAAATTGAGGTATAATGGTGTAGTAAATTTAGGTCGAATCGAACTCTTCGCCCAAGTACGTACTTGATTGAGCAGGTCCAAGAATTGGGTACTTTGCTGACCATGAATAGTACTTCAAGTATCTCCAGGAAATGAGGCCCTAGTTAAAGTGAGCGCGGCCGAGCACTAAAATAATACGACCGGCCCTCAATTTACATCAGGTGACCCCCTTGCTCATTTTCCCATGCTTCATTAAGCTTCAAAGCTTCATTTGCTTGCTCCTCGACAAATTTACCGGTCGTTGTCAACTAACATCTCTACATAGCTAACATTTCTTGTTAGGTTGATTTTAACTTCCGACTCACTGTTATATTACATATTGTGAAAAATATAGTAGAGCATTGTCAAGCAGTATGGCTGTGGCTAAAGATGACATAAACAGACTAGTCCAAACGCAGCAACTTTCAAGTTGTCAACAGTCCTAGAGTTACCGATGGTGATATACTGTCCTTCAGTCATAAAATACCAATGCCCTGAGCTCTATCGATTCCCTTGGGGGTGTACCTGCGGGAGTCGTCGGATCATTAAAACCGGTATGAGGGGTGAAGACAGCAACACTGCCATCCTGGACGGAGTCAAAGCTATCAGGGAGAAGCATATTTAGTAATCCGCCCGTGCATTCAAAAATTGGAGCTCACCATTTGATCAAGATAGCCTCATCGGGCGTCACGTCGTAGAAATATTTCCACTTCTGGCCGAGGTTGTATTTGATCCCAAGTGTTTCCCCCTCGCGGTCAGGGTAGATGAGTGCGACAGGAATTGCGTCTTTCTCGGGATCAACACTTCTGTAATCGCAGAGAGCCAACGGCCAGTCCAATGCAGGGTGGGAGATGGGTCGCCAGAGATTTATGATCTGAAAACGACGTTTAAGCAGCTCTGGCGCTTCGTCAGCGGGGAGGTGGCGATGGACGCGAGCGATGGAAGCCTTGGTGGTCTGATCGACGTGAGCCTGTGCTACTGGTTGGCGTCTGGTAGGATGGTCATCGATTACCCCCGGACGACGACGACGAATTGCTATTGAGAGATGTCAAACATTTGAGAGGATAGAGTGTAAGGATAAGTACCCACTGTGGTCGAAGATCACAACTCGACTGGCACCTGTCGTAGATTTAAGGAGCTCGATGCTCTCAGGGTAATACTCGCGCTGGATTTCAGCATCATCGAGGAAGGCCTTATGCTTCGCAGGTCGGTGGACAAGTTGGAAGCCCGCAGTGTCCAAAGTAAAGTCGTTTTCCTTCCCACGGATGTTTTCGATGACGACGTCCTTTAACTCATGATCATAGTTCTTCTTGCGCTCGCCAGTCTGAGGATCAGCGTTGATGTGAAGGTAAGCACGTTCTCCGGGTGTTCGGGGAGCAATGAAGAAGCTGATTGGGCTAGCGACCGTAGAAGCAATTTCGATGGTCATGGCTATAAAAGTCGGAGATGAGCGTATTATCGGAAGCAAAGACGTGGATTCACATCTCTTTATAGTTTTCAGAGTAAAAATAGGGGCGCAGTGCATTACCAATCAGCTGCTACTACGATACCTCATAAACCTTACAAATTTGACCCCTGAGTAATGCAGTGATTACAATAGGAATAACCACTGAAATCAGAATTTATATGGGCGTGATCATGAGTTCAAGTTCGCAAGAAAAGGTTTGGATGTCACCATTATCGGACACCTGGTCGCACGGCCACGAGTATTGTCCGAGCCGGCGCCATGGTCACGTCCAACTTGAAGGCCTGCTTATACTATACAGTAACAGACGTTGCTCCTGGCTCATGTCACATAGCATTAGATATTGATATTCTATGACCTGAAAGCATGGACTTCTTGACTCATGATGGTATGTTAGATGACACATCGAGGCTTGCAAGGGTGGCGTAGAATCCATTATCAACAAAGTTCTCGTACACCGTTTATCCAAGCGTCAGCGTGTCTCTAGTCGGAAGCATCGAGAACTGCCGCGTCTGGTGACTTGATAGTGTGCGTATCAAGAAGGAAGTTCCAATCGTAGAGTAATCGTCTTCAACCTTTCAGCAAGTTCATCTTTTCCGATTCTAAATCCAGTACCTCTTTTTGCTGAGACTTTTGAGCATAGCCTAGAAGCTCCAATAGCATTTCAGGCCAGAAACTCGAAGTGGGTCGGCAATATATAGAACCAGAGAACTAGAATGACCAGTAGGTGACGGAGAAAAACAAAAAGGCTCTGGATCTCACGGCTCGAAGCGGGGATAAACGCCGAGATCTCTTGGTTCCTGACGACCACCATGAATCGCAGACGAGACATAGCGCGAATACCTACCGTCAATGATCTTCGAGTACGTCGTGTTCTCGTGCTCATTTTTCACATCTAACACTCTGCAGGTTAAGTTTTGTTATATTTGCCAGGAAGAAGAGCTCTATAATGCCCGTACATCACATTCCTCTCACCAATTCTCTACTTTCCTGACCTTACGACAGCCGATAACCCCCCACGCACATGGACACATCCTTGTACCTGCACATTGGTAGCTCACGAGTCCTGTCTCCTGCGCTGGATCCAAACATCACAAGCCGACGCAGCTCGAGCAGCTAATGCACTGAAGTGCCCTCAATGTGGAACCAAATACGAGCTTGTTAGCAAGCAACCGCAAATTCTACATCTATTGGGACTGGGAAATCGCATTCTGCAACGTGGAGGCCGGATCGTCACGCTAGTTGGGGCTGCTGGGATGATAGGCGTTTTTGCCTCGGGTGCGCAATCTGGCGTTTGCGACGTGCGACTAGGGACTAATTAGATCAATATTAGGGGTCTATGCCATTGCGACAATGTATGGCTCATGGGCGGTGAAGCAGTTCATTGGACCAGAGTACGTCTTCCTGTTTCTCCAGCCTATTTCACAGGCTAACATTATGCTTTAGAATGCACGCCCTTCTCCTATCCGATAATCCTGACGTTTGGCGCTGGACGACTTTCGTCAACCTCCCTAGCATCCCTTTCGCTCTCATACTCGCCCGTTTCCAACCACCCCGCCTCGTACCTTCCATAATTCCGATCCTTCTCCTATGGCCGCCCATCCCACCTATTCATGCCCGCGAAGTCCTTGCCTCAAATGCATCTACCGCACCCTTCACCCCGTCCTCCTTCCTCCCCGCAGATCTGCGAATATCCCGCCCCTGGTCTAGTACTATGTGGAGCTGGCCTCCCACACCCGCATTATTCGGGTTCATCCTTGTTCCCTTTGTCCGTTACGTATACAGAAAAGCTTGGAGACGTCTCCAAGTTCGCGTCCTCGGTTCTGTGCCACCTAGCGTTCGCAACGTTGGCAACTACGTTGTATGGGACGGATGGCCCATTGTAATCCGAATCAGAACGGAGATAAACAACGGTAGAGCTGCTCAACAACAGCAAGGAGAAGGTCAGGAACAGGGACAGGGTATGGTACAGGAGGACCAGCAGCAGCAAGAGGGAGAAGAAGGTCAAGCAGGAGAGCCTGCAGCTCAGGGACAAGATCAAGAGCGTCCAGAACCCCAAGATCAGATTCCTGAGAACGGGCCTCCAGCACTCGAGGCAGCAGAGCAGACTATCACGACTATGCGATCTTCCCTTGGCCGACGTATCGGGGGCGCCCTACTCATTCCGTGGATTTCCAGCCGCATGGGAGCACTTCTCCTTGCTGTTTCGAAACATTCGGCTATCCTCCGGCGAATTCTTGCGTTGCGGCCCTCGCTGCAGGAAGTTACTGATATTGCCCCGGGACATATACAGACACCGAGTCTCTTGGGACAACTGCAGAAGACATTGGGTACAGTATGGCAGTCGACAATGAGGGGCTCTTCGACGTGGGCGGAGGCGGATCCCGTTTGGTAAGTATCGCCTCACTTGTTTGACGGCTCCACCGTGTCTCATCCGTCTACGCAGGTGGCGGAATGCATTGGGCTTGGGCCTCTTTGTCGTCGTATGTCCCCCCTTTCAATGTTGATGTTTGATAGCTCACTCACCTCAACAATGCAGATGAAAGACACAATAGAGCTCCTTCACCTCTGGCTTGCAACGCGCGAGTTGGAAAGCCGCCATGTAAAGAATCGTGACTTCGCCGGTGTTGATATCCGTGAGCTTGACCTTGTTCCTGGGTTCCTTCGTACCGCTTCCGCTCCTACGGCG
>JAGGAS010018975.1:0-11066 GCA_017657355.1 Termitomyces sp. K1Ac | reverse complement strand
TTGGTGGAAGGCCAAAATCCATGGGTTATGGGGGTTATGGGTTATGAGGGCCATGGGTTATGAGAGGTTCGACTGTACCACCTTTTTTCCCGTATGCGAGAGTCATGACGACGAAAGCCGAGTACGGACCTGGTTTTTGTTAGCCAGGTATGGACACACATATGACGTAGGATAAGATTGTACCGCTTGGCGTGCCCTTGGTGGATGGAGGGGTCATCGAGAATGTCGCAAATGTGTGTGTACGCACATTGCTCATAAAAACAGGAGCATATGTCTGCACAGCGCTTGGCGAGAGATGCGCGTGCAGTGCTCTAGGCTCGGTGTTAGTGAATAAATCAACTATGTCAACCACCCATTAAATGCACTTGTGCATCTTTCTGAACCGCTCGCCCGCAGGCGTCAACAGCACACCTCATCCCACCCGACAGTGTCTTCCCAGCCGCAATCGACACCGGTCAGTCAACAAGCGCCTATCACCTCCACCGCACAATCATACCTCCCAATCACAATGATTATCTTGAGGCCCTGGTACAGCAAGAATATTGGTCCATAAATCTTCATCCACTCTTCAAACTTGCGGTATGCGAACGCGCTTGGGATGTCGTTGTTGAAGAGCCAAAAGTCTGGCGGGAGCGTCGGTGGTCGGTGTGTGAGTTTGCAGTGTAGGACGGCGGCGAGTGTGCAGGCAAGGACGAGGGAGGCGATAGTTTTTGGGGAAGCGAGAGTGGATAGTGTGTTCTGTGCTACGAGTCAGAGAGAGAGAGAAGACAATAGAAGTCCAGTACCTGTCATACTCCAGCGTGATATCCATACCATTTGCATTGAGGAGGAAGACTACATGTGTACCTGTGGTCCAGTACACGGGGTGGCTTCCGAAAGATTGGTGCCGACTTCGAAGCCAGGCTTGTCTTGGGACGTAAGTCTTGCAACTTAAGATGAGCGAATGCGGGGTAGTGGAGAAGAGAACCTTGTAGGAGGCAGTTCAGTGATCGTGAGGGAGAAGGGAGGGGGAGAGGGGGTGTAATCGAACTGTACAGCTACCGACATGTTCGAGTTTGCGTGAGGTTCTGGAAGAATTAGCTCGAGTACTTCGACGACTATTCTGACGTGGATGCGAGTAGACTTGCTAGCATTTGATGCTCAAGCTGAGAGTGGACCAATGCCAAGGGACATGGATATCCTACAGCTCTCTAACATGTACTTGTTGGTAGTACTTACCCAAGGCAAGAAGGAAAAGACACTTCGAGTTGAGCTTCGAACAACCAGATATGCACGTGACTCAATTATGGTTGCGAGCTCAGTTTGATCCGAGCCTGCCGACTTCCTCCTTACCTTGACACAGCAACTGGATCGACCGAAACTTCATACTTGAGCTTCACATGCATAGCGAAAAATCCAACAAATGTCTTGCTTGTCTTCCTCAGAATGTATACACGTTTTCAAGTTCGAAAAAGGGTCACCACATTCATACTCAAGGTCGACGATTATGTAGTATTTGAACGAACTTTCACCTGAAAACTTTCCAGAGTCCCTATCTTGAAACGTGATGTAAATGCGGTAATCCTCCGAAAGATCTTGAAAGGTATGGCTAGCCAACAGCATGCAGGCTACAGGTTTGTTTCTGATCTCATGATTACTTATAGTTTCTAACACCTAAACAAAACCAACTTTCCAGGTTTACTAACCACGCAGGTAGGCCAAGCAGTAGCCCTAGCTTCAATCCGAACAATCAACCTCGTCATGATCAGCAGTCCTCTTATGATCGCCATGATTATAACATACACTATCATGCCATCTATCCCCGTCTACTGGCCAATCTCTGAGTCCTTACTGAGCAAACGTTCAGTCGTCTTCCCACCCATATAAACTCACTCAACTGACATTGCCACAGTCCATCTCGGAAGCCTACTCTCCGTTGTAAACAACCAAGAAATCCTATGGGAGAAATGCTTCAGAGACGGTGTTGTCACCAGTGGTGGCTTGTCCAATGGAATTCAGTACGCATAGGGCGTTTTGATACATATCAAACGAGTGTTGAATGTTGATGATCCGCCGCTGATGAAGGGTAATGAGAGTATGGAGAGTACAGTGGTGTGAGGACATATGTATGATGTCAGGACACTGGGTGAGTGGCTCCGTGCTGTACACTTTTTGAAAATCTTAAGCCTGGTTTTACAGTATAATATGTTCGGAGCATTGTTTGAATAGAGTAAGTTACAGACAAGACAGAGATATCAAAAAATATATCGTTCGAAAGTATCAAGAACGCGAATTCCTGGTTCATCTTCCCTAGCAAACATAGGACGTACTGTTTGGCGTGCTGGTCGTGTAGTCAAAGGACCAATTGCATGAAAGGTTTACTTACTGCGCTGCATACACAGCCAATGACAATGCCGGCCAACAGAGACAACCAACTTCTGTGTCTACTAGCCCAAATGTATCCCTAACTCTGAACAGTGACCTCACTCGCGGTCTCACTCTTCTCGTCACCGCGCATGCAAATGGGATAAACCTACCAAACCGACAAAGCCGCCCCACCTACTCACTCACTCCTCTCACACATCGTTTACTCACACACACATCACCCTCAATATTAATCAAAATACTCGTCCTCCTCATCAGCTGCACACATCTAGATGCCAAGATTGCACAATTCCTCATTGTTCTTGGAGCATCACCGCGCCAAACGTGTCTATGGCAAGCGGGGAGTCGATGTTTGAGCCTCATTGATGTGCCAAGTCTTCAGGCCAAGGGCGGTTGCCGGTTTTTTTTAAGATGGGATTCTGCAGCCACTTAAGGAAGACACAGGATGCGTAGGAAAGGGGTGATGGAGTGGGTCTTTGATGTACGTGAAGTTCTATGTATAACTATGTCCTTTATATGACTTGCTTATCTATGTAAATTCATGGTATCTTTAACGGACAGTGACTTGTACACTAGCCATGTATTCAATTAATTCGCACTTCCGACACCTCGTTGATGACTTCATTTTCAGGGTACTCATAACAGACTTGTACTTTAGTTTGCCATCTGCATGAACAGCTTATGCCGACGAAATTGTGTCTCCACCCCTGAAATGACTTCCTGCCCTTGACTGACCACCCCGGCAATCTCGTTGACCTTCGGCTTCTCATCACTCACACCACTTGACCTTCTCATTCACATCCCTCTTGTCTTATATTTAATTGAGATCATCTTACCAGGACCTGATGATCACGTCAGTATGCCTAGTATCTCATTCCCGAGCATCCGACTTATGAGAGAAGGGAGTTCCCACGATCCCTCACTCGTACGTGCTTCGCCACAGGAAACACACAGAATTATAATCACCACATTGTGCCTCTTTCCACATACACCAACTATGACAATTGTTGAATACTTACCAATAGGTTTTAACATTGGCTAATGAAAGAGTAACATGTGAAGGGAGTGGCAAGGCACCAATCTCATCTGCTCTTTTGTGATTGCCAGGGATCCGAGGCCTGAAATCAATAAAAGAGGGCTTAGTATCTCATGCATGAGAATTGGTTGCATACAACAGGGAATGCTGCTGGAGGAAACTGATCCAGGCACCTGAGATCAGGACCTTCTTTCCTTTCCTTCAGTCTGATTATTTATAATGAACACAAAACTACATCACAATCACGATGAAGATGAATGTAAATTTAAACATCATTCTATTACTACACTCTCTTGGGTATATAATTGCTGAGTTGTATGCTGCTGTAAGAAAAATCACAACTATGACTCCAGATGAACGAGAGATTGTTCGAGCCCTCGGAGATGCTATCTTGGTCGACTTTTATACTCTCCTTGCTGTGTCTCTTCTCTATGGTGTGTCATACTTACCACACTCCTTGTTTCACCATCAAAAACATTGCAGGGATTTTCTGTCCTGTAGGAATACTTTCTATACAGAACTCCAGTGCACGGTTGGTCCTGAACTCAGGTCACTGTCAAAACAAGGCATCTGCTGACACATAATTATACAGGAACCAAGTACAAAGGACCACAGCATGCATAATGATTTTTGGAGTTCTTTCTGCAACAGCTTACTTGATTATCATGATTGCAATCCCTGTGCTTTATATTGACTGGGGCATGATAGAGAATATGAGTACACCTCTTGCAGAGAAACGCATATCAACTAATGAGCGGGTCCAGCCATGGGACTTAGCCCAGGAAACAATTCAGCTAATCCCAGTAAGTTTTCCCCACTGTGAATTGGCATGATTCATCTATTGAGCAGCTCCTTATAAATGATGGTCTGATTATCTGGCGGGCCTGGGTCATTCTCAAAAAGGCATTGGGCACTCTTCATACTGGCCATTCTTTGGCTGATAACAGCTGGTAAATCTCCTTTTTCCCTTCAATATCCTTATGGAGATTTATTTGATGACCAGTGGCAATTATGAGTGCTGTTATTACCTTTCTGAGGGGTTCACCTTTTTCCTCTGCTGCCCAATATGCCAGCTTTGGCTTAACATTTGTGACCAACCTCACAGCAACCTCTTTCATTGGATACATTCTCTGGTAAATGCCAGTGTTTTGATATAGTTCTATTAACTCTTGAGTCTTAACTTATTTGTAACTACTAACAGGGACTATTGGAAGATGTTCAAAGGCCTTCCGCTACCTGTGCAAGGCCAAAGCAAGATCTGGAAAATCCTTACCTTGTTTGTTGAGATGGGATGTATATACTGCCTTATCCAGGTGTGTTACACCTTTCCTGACCACCAACCTCTCATATTTTGACTTAATCCACAGCTTATTTCATTAATTGCAGATATTCTAACACATTCGATTCTTGAACCAGCCATAGATGATTCATCCTTCCAGATGTTTATGAATGTTCTTTTACAAATATGCACCATGCTCTCAGTATGTCATTGGTATAGTTGCAGCTCAATTTGCATCTCACCTACTTCATAGATTCTGTATCCCATCCTTGTTGCATTGGTGATACAGGGCCCATCTGTCATGCTAGGGATTCACGAAACTACAACTTCAATTACTGAATCTCATGTCAATACAAATGTCGTGTAGTTGGTGATATTGTTTTCCCTCTGTGCCGCATACATACATTTCTGGTGCTTGCATCACACAAAGCAGGATTTGGTCCACTACTTATTCGAAACATTCGAAGCCAATTGGAAGCCTCCCAAAATAAATCCAATATATATGAACCCGATAGTATACGTATACATAAATACAAGTGATGTGCCCTTACATATCCTCGCCATACCCCTCTAAAGCCTCCCTGATACCCTCCTTACCACCCTCGACGCGCGGCTCAAAGAAGACATGGAACTTTGCAGGATGAGCATTTGCGCTTTCTGTGAAATCGAGCTCGTCGATTGGATGTTTGGGGTCTTTGTGGACGTTGAATGCCCATAGGATAAGGGCAGTGTTGAGCATCACAGATCTGCGAGCCAGCGGCACGTTAGCGTCCCAAAAAGAAAAGGAAAGGAAAAAACCCAACGCACGCAGTAGCAATATGCTGCCCTGGACACACCCTTCTCCCAAACCCAAACGGATACGACCTCAAATCATCCCTCACCTTCCCCCCTTCCCCAATCCACCTTTGCGGCTCAAACCTCTCCGGCTCCACGAAATACTCCGGATCCCTTCCCACACTCCACACATTCCCAATCACATCCGCTCCCTTTGGAATCACATACGGTCCCCACGCGATATCCCTCGTCGCACGATGTGCAAACCCACCCGCCGTGACAGGTCTCCACCTAAACGTCTCGAGCACGAACGCCTGGAGCTCCGGCATACGGCCGGATTCGTAGTCTTTAGGTGTGGGTGCGCGATCACGCCCGACGACGCGGTCGAGCTCGGCTTGGACGCGGGCGGCGGCGGCAGGGTAGCATGCGGCGGCGAGGATGCCGACGGAGATGCCGGAGGCGGTGGTGTCGCTGCCTGCGCCGAAGAGGGCGCCGGCGAGGTAGGCGGTTTCGGGGTCCGTGAGCTGGAGGGTCCGTTGACGCTCGATTAGGTATTTGGCAAATGATTCAGGTACGTGGTCGCCTCGGTCCTACATGTCCGTCAGCGTAAGTGTTGAATAGAAGGAAAGATACACAAAACGCACGATTTGGTCCCGTACAATCTGGAGGTACTTTTCGAACAGAGCGAGTTCCTCGCGATGGCCTTCTTTCAGCTCGTCGAGGTATCCGGGTATGTACTTTAAGAACGGAAAAATGTCTACTTTCCATAAACCAGGTCGTAGATTGATACCGAGGCGGACGAGACAGCGGTTTACGGCGCGGACGTCGGGGTCGTCGTGGCCGCCGGCTTTTTTTCCGTACGCGAGAGCCATGACGACGGAGGCCGAGTACCTGATGGGGGATTTTGTTAGCCGGGCACACACAATATGACGTAGGATGATCATACCGCTTGGCGTGGTCCTGATGGATGGAGGGGTCGTCGAGAATGTCGAGAATGTGGGTGCGGGCGTTGCTCATGAGAACAGGAGCATACGTCTGCACGACGGTCGGCGAGAGATGTGCGTGCAGTGCTCTAGGTTTCGTGTTAGTACTAGATAAATCAACTATGTTAAATTGAACGCACTTGCGCATCTTCTTGAACCGCTCTCCCGCCGGCGTCAACAGCACCCTCATCCCACCCGACAGCGTCTCCCCCGCTGCAATAGACACAGGTCGATCAACAAGCGCCGCCCCCTCACGCTCCATCACCTCCACCGCACAATCATACCTCCCAATCACGACGATCGTCTTGAGACCCTGGCGTAACGAGAATATCGGTCCGTAGATCTTCGTCCACTCTTCAAACTTGCGGTACGCGAACGCGCTGGGGATGTGGTTGCCGAATAGCCACGAGTCTGCTGGTGGACCTGGCGGGAGCGTCGATGGTCGATGTGTGAGTTTGCGGTGTAGGACGGCGGCGAGTGTAAAGGCGAGGACAAGGGCAGCGATAGTTTGTGGGGAAGCGAGCGTGGATAGGATGTTATGTGCCATGATTAAGAAGGAGGGAAATGGAAATGGAGAGGCTGACAATGGCTGCTTCCGTGTTTATATAGTACCGTTGGAACGGAGATCCGGAGATGTTTTTTGATGTGATATCAGATCGCCCGCGATCGTTGCCCCCGCACAAAAGTCCCTCGATCTAATGATATACTTACCCCCTAACTCGTTGCCGAGATGCGTTCCTGTGGCTCGAAGCTGTGTAGTGCCACAGAAAACAAAACTTTTAACGAGAGGAACTACTTACATAAAAACTCAGAGTCAAGTCCAACTTCAAATCCACGTGGCCACCCTCAGATCCTCGTCCGATGGACGCGCACGACTTCTTTCGCGTCATTCCAACTTTAGATTCGACCCGCCAAGCCAGCGAGATAACTTCGTCCCCTGTCTCAATCGAGTCCACCAAATGCCTCTCTCAGTTCAACGTACCCCTACGTACCCGCGTGGCTACTCGTCCATCCACGTTACACTCGTCGACGACGTTCACGGACGTAACTGCCCATCGGACACAGAGGGTTCGGAATGCATCGGAATGCGGATCGTGGAGCTACCCAGCATAGGCTCAGTATTTTGTCAATGCCATAGTATCACACACGTACCATACACAAACGACGTTACACATATACCCAATGTATAAACCTCACCGATATTTGGAGAATTAGAGATAGCCACAGACACAAAAAGTAACAAAAATAATTCAAAAAAGGTGATGATAATGAAGACGCACACGGCATAGCCCCGCACCCGCATCAAACGAGCAACCTCCGCATTTGTAGTGGACAAATGCCGCGTCGCGCTACCATTTACGCCAACATAGCCATACTTATTCGCGAATGTAACGTTGAATGATTCGACAAAGGAAGATCATCGCCAAAACTTTGGCGCACCAAGATCACTAGGTTTCAATCCATGGATGCATCCGTCTTGTTGAGTGCATTCCTACGTGTGACATTGGCATTTTACATCTGAAACCCTCGCGTCCACCGTCGCAGCTCGTTTTCCTTAGACGGGTGTGCTGGTATTAGTAGTAATCACCATCTGGCATCCTCGAAGTGATCATGGCAGCCACAAACAGAGATGGCATTGACAGAACCCCCCTCCCTAGCTTACCCTCAGTTACAGTTACAGTACTTACATACTATTGTTTCAAGTTTTCGATGTAATCACTGCCAGCCACATCTTCTCTCACTTAGTCCTAGTGCCACAGGACCGTAGGAGCGTATGTAATGTACTCTGCGCTTGTCTCGTTCATTCAGCCCAGCCCAGGGCGAGGTACAACAAGCCCCGGCGTTCGATCCGGATTCCGGGGGATACACATTCTCGGTGCTTCAAGTAAGTATGCTTGCTTTTTGTTACTTGCTACATGGTATCGACCTTGAATTCCATCGCGTGTCACACGTAGGACGTGAAATGAAGTTCAACATGTAACATAACGCCCACCGTACTGTTAGCGGAGTACGTACGCCGGCGTAATCCCGACACTTATGTACGCTGCGCACCAACAACGTCGCCCGTTCGATACGGGACGTTATCTCAATTCTTCAGGTCTGGATGAATATTTCTTTACATAAATGTTGGGTTTGGTTGGTTGGGATCCTCGCCTAAGAAGCTTTTCCGACTCCCGACTCCCGACTTTGCACTGATAGCAAGAGGTAGGTATACGCATTCGAACGCCGCGTTGGTGTGGTCGTATACGTACGTGCTACCCGTGTAGTGTGTACTACTAAAGACCGTGATCTCACCCGTTCGATTCGGGTCCGGCGACATAACAAGGGTCGGAATTTTCTTTTCTAGGTAAAGTATTGATCGTGAATTCATGTATCTTGGTCATATGCATGGAGTACTCGTATGGATCGAAGGTCGACTTGAGAGACCTGTACTGTGTACATGTAACGTCTTCAAGGCAGTGCCGGTCCCCAGTCAACTAACTGAGAACGTCACCCGTTCGATCCGGGTACGTGGCTCCTAATTCGAAGGGACTCGGGAGTGATCATCTTTTTTTGCAAAAACTCACACATGGACAGATTCTTGGAAATCTTGTAACACACGCAATTAGTTAGGGTAACATTTTGAGCTTTCGAAATCCCGTTCAACGGACCTGATGTATCGCGTCATACACATATTGATCCTGTAACGCCTCCTTACCGTTGACTTGTAACCTTATACCACTTTCGGTGGCATAGAAGCGCCGAGGCAAACGTACTCTAGTTGTTTTGACACCAGCCTCACAACCCGATGCGCTTTAAATCTGAGGCCTGAGGTTGTTCATGCCCTTTCCGAAAGAGTGCTCCAAAGACGTCTGGCTAGGAGGACTGTACAACAGCCACCCCGTCCGTCGTCGATGTACAGGGCACCGGAGACGTATCATATCGCAACCAACCATGGGTAACTGATAGATCGACGTAAGTCCAATGTGGAGGTGATTGACAATGTCTCTCGTTCGATTCGAGGGAAAATAGGAAGGATCAACTGTGAGAGTCTTCTCTCGTGTCCACACAATCTAATCCAAAATTGTTTAACGTTTCAACAAAAGGAAAGAGGTGTGATTGAATACCAATATTTGTCTCAAGAGGGATGCCAGCAGCGGAGCAGTTTGAGATTATGTCGGCTACGTTGACGAAGTCTGAAGGATATCATGTCAACATGCAAAAAAAGGTCAAACAATATACGGAGCCTGCAGCTGTTCCGACGATCTCTGCATACTGTCTCGCGACTTCTGTAGGATCGGTTGTACTTCCAGCAAGAAAATAGAAGGCCAGTACCCCTCCTATCACATTAATACTCCAGCGTGGTCCTGAATTCGGTATCCATACCATTTGCATTGAGAAGGAATACCCCATGTGTACCTGCGGTCCGGTCTCAAAGTCCACGGAGTCGCCGACTGGAATGATGTACGCATCCCATGACCGTACAGTAAGCGTAGTATGTTCAATAAAAAGACGGAAGGGGTTTGTGTGTTTCCAAAACCGTAGATAAGTATGAGCATTCGAAGGCAGGCTTGTAGGCTCGTGACGTAAGTATTGCGACTCGAGTGGATGCGAGGCAATGGAGTCGTGGAAAGCAGTTGGTAGATCTTGGAGAAAGGAGGGGGAGAGTGTGTAGTTGAACTGCATAGCCGTCGTTTCTGGAGACATGTTCAGGTTCGCGCAAGGTCCTGGAAGAACCGACTCGGGTACTTCAACACGAGATGAAGCAGCATCGACTGTTCTGACGTGGGCGCAAGTCTGAGGACTTTCTAGCATTTATGATTTAATGCTCGAACTGACGGTGTTGAGAAGAGTGGCCTGCCCGTTCATTCTCTGCGTATCCCAGGGGACATAGATTCTACATCTCTAGACTCTCACAGTAACATGTACCTGTCGGTAGTACCATAAGCAGTACCAGCAGAAAAGAGGAAGTGAAAGCTTCGAAACGCACGTGACTCCGTCTGGCGAGTTTGATCCGATTCCACTGAGTTCCAATTCCTCGCACTCGAATTTTTTTCACAGCAACTGGACAACAACTCTGGATCGACCCAAAGTTATAAGTACTTGAGCTTCACATGCATGGCGGAAATTACGAAACACATCTCACTCGTCTTCCTCACTTCAAGTTCGAAAAGCGTACCGCATTCATCAACAAGATCGACGATCAGCATTCAAATGTCCAAGTTCGAGACCTCAGAATCGGCGACCCTGACAAAGAATACGTGCGTCTCGAACTTTCACCTTAAAACCTTTCATTCGGAGTCCCTCCTTTGAAACGTGATGTAAATTCGGTAATCCCTTGAAATGCTGGCCAACAGCATGCAGCATACCAGCATACCGCTTTCTGGTGTCTTCTAGTGAAAGAAATCACATCTGCAGACCTCAATGGTGTGGTTGCTAATTCTATTACTTAATCTTAATTCTGGAATCATGCTACATCTGTGTTTGCCCCATCTGACTCGAACCAACGAGGATTCCTGAATGTTCTCTGCAACGTCGTTCATTTCTGAATCCTGATCCTGTAAACCTGATGCGAGGTGGTGTATATGCCTGACCTCCTCGATCCAATCTCTCAAAGGCTACGCTGTGATAGATCTGCCCACATTCCTAG
>JAGGAS010018974.1:0-11126 GCA_017657355.1 Termitomyces sp. K1Ac | reverse complement strand
TCGTAAAGATTAGGACGGGTTTTGATACTAAATAGTATTTAGTTCGAGTCCAAACTTTTGTTTGTACTAAGATCAATTCTTTGTCTCTGTCGCGCGTCTCGCAAGAAAGTAATGTTATTTGTTTACTGTAACATTTATTTAACTTTATATCACTTCTGTTGCACTACTGTTGCTACATGAGAATCGGACAAAAACCCTATGATGGGTTTCTCGTCCTCCACAAGAAAGAAAACCGCCTGTGCGGAAAACAAGAGAATAGGTGAGTCAGCCGCGATACCCCACTTGACCTCGACTAGGAGGCCACGACGCATTGCGAGCGAAACTCACCCCTTTTGTCTTGGCTAGAAGGCCACGACGCATCGCGTGTACCCCACTTGCGATACCCAGAGTATTAGCTGTGGCCCCCATGTAATGCAAGGTGTGCTCACCCAATTCATTTTCTGAAGGCTAACGTGAGCCTGATAAACGATTCGTGCAATGACGGGACTGCTTGGAGATATGGTGCTAGAATCTGTTCGTGCTTGGACAAGTAGCCGTAAAAGGCATCGCTTGACCATCGCCCAATTGCTTTCATGGCCTCAAAAGGTACGCCACGCAACAGGTATTCGAGAGTCGCCCCTATCCTTAACCCGTGCCCCTGCAGAGGTTCTAGATCAGCCGCTTTGGCTGCTTTTGAAAGTGTGTCAAGGAATTTCTTTTTCGTTAATGGAATTCTTCTCCCTTTCTTGTTCTTATATGCAAATAGAGGGCCGTCGCTCGTTGGGTCGTTAATTCGAAGGTGAATTTTTAGTGCTTCCTCAGGGTCTGACTTTCCGCTCTGTGCCGACCAGGCTACCGACTCTCCATGGACTGCCGTTTTTGTTCTCGGCAAGAAAAAGACTGTTGTCGGCAGCCCGTCTCTGTCCGTTGCTTTTGACACGTTTGATGGTTTGACATGTACCGCTGGATCGAAAGTCGTAAGCGTTGGAACCGTGAATTCTCCTAATCTGGCCGCCGAATAAAAGCACGTTGTGGCACAAGCGAATACTGCCGCGTTTAGAGGTTCGGGATCTGGTGCATCAATTTTTAACTGTGTGTGCATTGCCTCCAGAAAGGCGGGAGTGCATGGTCTTCGTTTCTTCTTTTTGCATGTTGACGGGGCTAACCTATCTGCGGCCTTTAATAGGGCTTGCAGCCTATCTGCATCGTTGTTCCATGCCAGGCCGTGTAGCAAATGCCAGGCTCTCAGCCCTGCGAGATAATTTTCTATCGCCGATCTCGAGTATGCACCTGCGATGGCCGCCACGAACGCTTCTAGGATGTCATGAGACACCGGCGCACGATCAATCTCGGCAATGTGCCTGAAGTCACAGAAGACATGAAAGATTAGCAAGCCTGTCCCGTAAGTCTCTTTGGTGGAGACCGCCCACGCCTCGTTCATCACTTCGAACACCCTCTGCTCATCTTCTTCTGTTAGCAGGGGCTTGTTTCTTGACATCAGGGGCTTCCAGAGTCGTAATCTTTCTCTAGCCAACACGTGGGGCCTAAGAGGCAAAACCGCAATTTCCAGACCCGCCGGGTAAGGTCGTGGTTTGCGATGAGACTTTCCCTTATGTTCTGATGGCAGATTAGCATACAACCTTTTACGATTCGCGCCAGCACTCTTCGAGCGAGATCCATCTTTCTGCTTGCCTTTCGTCGCAGTCTTCCGGCCTACCTCTGGATTTAGGATCAGAGACCTTAGTCTCTCTTCCACGTACTTTACGCTCTCGCTCTCTGGCGATCTCTGCGGCAGTGAGGGGCTGGTCGAAGTCGACAACGAAGCTTTGAAGCTCTTTCAGAATTGGGATATGAGCAAGTAGTTGGTCTCGGGCTGGATACTCTCCTCTGGATGGACCATCGGCCGGATTAGACTCGCTCGGTACATATCGAGTGTGTAGCGCGATATCTCTTCTTTCACTTTCTTCAAGGATCCGTCTGAAGACGTCGTTGACCTGGTTATTCCTGCTGCGTCCGACCCACCAACCTTCGATAACTCCTTTATTATCCCCGTAGACTTTGATGTGCTCCCCCACATTTCTTTCGCGGAAAATGGCGGCTGCGAGGAGATTGAAGCCGACTGCCTCTGCCCATCCAATGTCTCTTCCTTCAGTTTTCCACCCAGGCAATAACCTCCACGCTCTCCATCTCTTGCCAATTGTAATGCCGATTCCAATCTCTGAGCTTGCATCTGAGTAGGCTTCGATGTCGATGATTGGCTGGGGCTCCAAAATCTTTCTCGCCATTGGTTGAGATAATACTCGCTTCCACCACGATAAGTCTTCGGGGGTTCTTCGAGGTGGAGTGCGTGGCTTGAAAGGACTGTCATGGAATACCCCCATGAAGGTCTCCAAGTTGGTAAGAAACGCTCGTCCCATAGGGACCACCAGGCAGGAGTGAAGAAGCTTCCCATATAGCTTCTGTGCGTCTTCCAAGGTGTGAGTCCTCCTATTTTCCCATTCGGTGATTGCTCGTAGATATTTCCCTCTTTTTTCGGCTGGGAGGCTAACTCTCCTCCTCTCGATGTCCCACTCAAATCCAATGTAAGGCACCACTTCGCCGAAGGGTATGTCCTTTTCTCGTTCCCAAGGAATGCCGAGTTCTTTGGAAACCTTGTCCACGTCTTGGATGGCGTAAGTGAATGAGTCATCGCTGGTAGAGCGGGGAGAAGACGTCGAGAGGTCCAAAAGTTGAGCAGACATATCTTCGTCGTATTCGTCAAGCTTGTCATTGACGTTTCTAGCTCCTTGGAACCATACCCTTCCTCCCACGTGCCTCTCTCCTCCTTCGTTCTTGATCTCCTCCGCCCAACGCCTCCTTGCTTCGTTGTATTGACGGAGAAATTCTTTCCGGATTCTGAAAAAGATGTGGTCATCGACCCACTTTGAGAGCGGACCCACTCCGTTAGCTCTAATGATTTGAGCGCCCGCGTCTCCGACAACACCGTAACACCCGCAACCGGAGGCCAAGCCGAAACAGTCCATCGTATCAATCGCAAAAGAGTTTTTGCCAGGAAGGCGAACCACGAGTCCTGGCCATTGTGATGGTTTGATTGGGACTGTGCGGTACGCTTCTTTGACGTCCCGAACTGCGGCTTGAGAACCTGGTGGGAGTCTCGAGATGAGGAGAAATATTGAACCGAATGTGCCCCAGGTGCAAGGAAACTTGTCTGAGTCGATGTTGCTGTTAATCGAGGCCACGTCGCCTGTAGGAGAGTGCGGAAAGGAGAGGTTTTGAATGAGTCTAAATTTTCCTGGTTTGTTGGGCTTGGGAATAATGTGTAGAGGGGAGGTTTGAAAGGGCCCGATGATGTTTTCCACTTGTTCCCGCGAATACGGTCCCAGGTATCTCCCTCTCTCGAATTCAGCGTCAACGATTCTCCAGAAATCTTCGGCAAGCTGGTCGACGGAAACCTTATTTTCGGGAGTTGATGTCTTTTGAATCTCGGCGATCCCTGCATCGAAACCTCGTTCCAACTGTTCTGCAAGGTAGGGAAATCTACTTTTGATTTTGGCTTTGCTAATATGATTTCGCCAAGCTTCTTGCTTGTACGGGGTGGCGAACTTAAAGCGACTGTGCGAGAGGGCATCTTTGAGCTCCATGATCTCTTTTTCCACATCCCGAGCATTCGTGTTTGTGATCGTGAGAGAAGACTCTGCACCCTCGGGGCTTTTGCCAGTCTGTACAGATTTCTTTCCCGTCTGGGTTGATGAGGCGATTGTTCTTGTTTCTCCGGACTCGAGCTTGTTGACCGCTCCAGAGAGTTTGGGACGCGCACTTCCAGATCTCGTGAGTGTGTCGACCGAGGCAAACCGCGCAGGCTGCATTGGAAGCGCTGTTCCTTTCGACTGATGAGCCTGCGCGGTGGGAAAAAACCTCCCTCCCTCTTTCCTCTCTTCTTGTTTTGGCGTAGCGCGTTGATTCGTGTCTCAAATCCGGGGAAAGCGAACACCTTCTCTTTCCTTTGTTGGAGTTCACTAAGGCCAGCGTTTCGTTTTTTAAAGTAGTCAGGTCTGGACATATTAGGGGTTCAATAGCATTTATAGGAAATAATGCGGGCGAGAGTGTCGCCATTTGCAAGCGAGAGTGTCGCATTGTAAAGCACGCGCGTGTGACGCGATATTAAAGCATGCGAGAGTGTCGCGTTGTTAAAGCATGCGAGAATGTCGCAAAATTAAAGCGTGCGAGAGTGTCGCATTGTTATTACAGCCAGCGAGAGTGTCGCAATTAAGTGTGTTTCGCGGGCAAGAGTTTTGCCAAAAGCAATAATTATTCGCGACCGAGAAAGCCACCGTTTGCACGATGTGCGTGAAAGTCGTGAGATTTTGTACAAGATTGGAAAAGAAAAGAGCCCGAAAGAGTTAGCGAAACAGTTGAGCAGACGGTTAATCTGGACTGACCTGCCATTAGAGATTTTCTTTTGGCATCGTATAGCTGGTCCTTGAGAGACCTGAGAAACTTATCGTCGATGATCCCAATGTCGAAGATCCCGTCCTTAGGCGGATTTTTTATCTGCCTGTGCCACTCCCGTCTCGCCCTCGCTTGGTAGGCTAACAGGACTTTGTTACCTTCCTCCCCTTCGTTGCGCAGCTTGTGGTGCGTGAGCCTGAAGAAAAAGGTGTGCATCGCATCGATCATGTTGTCCGGCCACTCCTCCTGGATGATGTGCTCAAGGAAATTCAACGACGCAACACTAAGCTGTTCCCAAGATAGGTCCTCGTCCTGGATGACTTTCGCCTTCGACCTGAAGTTTACGGCTGGCTTTAGGGATAAAATATTGTCGTCCTGCGTCAGCGTGAAGACGTCTGTTGACGAGACTGACTCCGATTTTGCTGCGTCTAGACGGGACTCTGGGGTAAAATAACTCAGTTCTATGTATTCGCGCTCCCTCAGTTTTTTGATAGCGAAGCGCGCGGGTGGATATTCTATAACTTCGGGAATGGCTTTTCCAGCGACTAGGTTCGGCTTGTCATTCTCGACGCTGCTCCGAGAGGGCGAAGCCTGCCTGGGCGGACTTGCTCTAGGGGTGTCTAAGTCGATTGTTTGACTCCTCCCTCCTCCTCCTCCACCGTCTGTGCCTCTCCTTTGCTCCTCGTCCCTCAGGGCCTCCCTTTCTGCTCTCTCTAGGTCCCATCTGGCCCTTCTTCTCTCTAAACCGGCCCTCCACCTCTCCATTAGGATCTCCACCGCTCTCTCATTCGACATGTCGTCCCTGCCGTGCATTACTGCCTCCCGGGTAAACCTGTGCTCCTCTAGAAGGAAATTCGGAGGGACTTCCGTGTCAGGATCGACGGTGATCGTAATCATTTCGTTGTGTGTTCGAGACGGATTATGTTCTTAGACAGAAGAAGACAGAAGAAGACTTGTATTCTAATGTAAAGAAAATAAGAATTTTCGAAGCGGGGGACCTCCGAGCGCAGCGACTTGGCGCGACGAGGAGGTCACGAAGGAAAAGGAAGTTGAGTCTCGTGACCTCTCAATCACGCCAGACAAAGACCACACCCTATGAACCACTTCGTACCTCACCAGTTCATAAGGCCAGCTCTCTTTGTCTCTGTCGCGCGTCTCGCAAGAAAGTAATGTTATTTGTTTACTGTAACATTTATTTAACTTTATATCACTTCTGTTGCACTACTGTTGCTACATGAGAATCGGACAAAAACCCTATGATGGGTTTCTCGTCCTCCACAAGAAAGAAAACCGCCTGTGCGGAAAACAAGAGAATAGGTGAGTCAGCCGCGATACCCCACTTGACCTCGACTAGGAGGCCACGACGCATTGCGAGCGAAACTCACCCCTTTTGTCTTGGCTAGAAGGCCACGACGCATCGCGTGTACCCCACTTGCGATACCCAGAGTATTAGCTGTGGCCCCCATGTAATGCAAGGTGTGCTCACCCAATTCATTTTCTGAAGGCTAACGTGAGCCTGATAAACGATTCGTGCAATGACGGGACTGCTTGGAGATATGGTGCTAGAATCTGTTCGTGCTTGGACAAGTAGCCGTAAAAGGCATCGCTTGACCATCGCCCAATTGCTTTCATGGCCTCAAAAGGTACGCCACGCAACAGGTATTCGAGAGTCGCCCCTATCCTTAACCCGTGCCCCTGCAGAGGTTCTAGATCAGCCGCTTTGGCTGCTTTTGAAAGTGTGTCAAGGAATTTCTTTTTCGTTAATGGAATTCTTCTCCCTTTCTTGTTCTTATATGCAAATAGAGGGCCGTCGCTCGTTGGGTCGTTAATTCGAAGGTGAATTTTTAGTGCTTCCTCAGGGTCTGACTTTCCGCTCTGTGCCGACCAGGCTACCGACTCTCCATGGACTGCCGTTTTTGTTCTCGGCAAGAAAAAGACTGTTGTCGGCAGCCCGTCTCTGTCCGTTGCTTTTGACACGTTTGATGGTTTGACATGTACCGCTGGATCGAAAGTCGTAAGCGTTGGAACCGTGAATTCTCCTAATCTGGCCGCCGAATAAAAGCACGTTGTGGCACAAGCGAATACTGCCGCGTTTAGAGGTTCGGGATCTGGTGCATCAATTTTTAACTGTGTGTGCATTGCCTCCAGAAAGGCGGGAGTGCATGGTCTTCGTTTCTTCTTTTTGCATGTTGACGGGGCTAACCTATCTGCGGCCTTTAATAGGGCTTGCAGCCTATCTGCATCGTTGTTCCATGCCAGGCCGTGTAGCAAATGCCAGGCTCTCAGCCCTGCGAGATAATTTTCTATCGCCGATCTCGAGTATGCACCTGCGATGGCCGCCACGAACGCTTCTAGGATGTCATGAGACACCGGCGCACGATCAATCTCGGCAATGTGCCTGAAGTCACAGAAGACATGAAAGATTAGCAAGCCTGTCCCGTAAGTCTCTTTGGTGGAGACCGCCCACGCCTCGTTCATCACTTCGAACACCCTCTGCTCATCTTCTTCTGTTAGCAGGGGCTTGTTTCTTGACATCAGGGGCTTCCAGAGTCGTAATCTTTCTCTAGCCAACACGTGGGGCCTAAGAGGCAAAACCGCAATTTCCAGACCCGCCGGGTAAGGTCGTGGTTTGCGATGAGACTTTCCCTTATGTTCTGATGGCAGATTAGCATACAACCTTTTACGATTCGCGCCAGCACTCTTCGAGCGAGATCCATCTTTCTGCTTGCCTTTCGTCGCAGTCTTCCGGCCTACCTCTGGATTTAGGATCAGAGACCTTAGTCTCTCTTCCACGTACTTTACGCTCTCGCTCTCTGGCGATCTCTGCGGCAGTGAGGGGCTGGTCGAAGTCGACAACGAAGCTTTGAAGCTCTTTCAGAATTGGGATATGAGCAAGTAGTTGGTCTCGGGCTGGATACTCTCCTCTGGATGGACCATCGGCCGGATTAGACTCGCTCGGTACATATCGAGTGTGTAGCGCGATATCTCTTCTTTCACTTTCTTCAAGGATCCGTCTGAAGACGTCGTTGACCTGGTTATTCCTGCTGCGTCCGACCCACCAACCTTCGATAACTCCTTTATTATCCCCGTAGACTTTGATGTGCTCCCCCACATTTCTTTCGCGGAAAATGGCGGCTGCGAGGAGATTGAAGCCGACTGCCTCTGCCCATCCAATGTCTCTTCCTTCAGTTTTCCACCCAGGCAATAACCTCCACGCTCTCCATCTCTTGCCAATTGTAATGCCGATTCCAATCTCTGAGCTTGCATCTGAGTAGGCTTCGATGTCGATGATTGGCTGGGGCTCCAAAATCTTTCTCGCCATTGGTTGAGATAATACTCGCTTCCACCACGATAAGTCTTCGGGGGTTCTTCGAGGTGGAGTGCGTGGCTTGAAAGGACTGTCATGGAATACCCCCATGAAGGTCTCCAAGTTGGTAAGAAACGCTCGTCCCATAGGGACCACCAGGCAGGAGTGAAGAAGCTTCCCATATAGCTTCTGTGCGTCTTCCAAGGTGTGAGTCCTCCTATTTTCCCATTCGGTGATTGCTCGTAGATATTTCCCTCTTTTTTCGGCTGGGAGGCTAACTCTCCTCCTCTCGATGTCCCACTCAAATCCAATGTAAGGCACCACTTCGCCGAAGGGTATGTCCTTTTCTCGTTCCCAAGGAATGCCGAGTTCTTTGGAAACCTTGTCCACGTCTTGGATGGCGTAAGTGAATGAGTCATCGCTGGTAGAGCGGGGAGAAGACGTCGAGAGGTCCAAAAGTTGAGCAGACATATCTTCGTCGTATTCGTCAAGCTTGTCATTGACGTTTCTAGCTCCTTGGAACCATACCCTTCCTCCCACGTGCCTCTCTCCTCCTTCGTTCTTGATCTCCTCCGCCCAACGCCTCCTTGCTTCGTTGTATTGACGGAGAAATTCTTTCCGGATTCTGAAAAAGATGTGGTCATCGACCCACTTTGAGAGCGGACCCACTCCGTTAGCTCTAATGATTTGAGCGCCCGCGTCTCCGACAACACCGTAACACCCGCAACCGGAGGCCAAGCCGAAACAGTCCATCGTATCAATCGCAAAAGAGTTTTTGCCAGGAAGGCGAACCACGAGTCCTGGCCATTGTGATGGTTTGATTGGGACTGTGCGGTACGCTTCTTTGACGTCCCGAACTGCGGCTTGAGAACCTGGTGGGAGTCTCGAGATGAGGAGAAATATTGAACCGAATGTGCCCCAGGTGCAAGGAAACTTGTCTGAGTCGATGTTGCTGTTAATCGAGGCCACGTCGCCTGTAGGAGAGTGCGGAAAGGAGAGGTTTTGAATGAGTCTAAATTTTCCTGGTTTGTTGGGCTTGGGAATAATGTGTAGAGGGGAGGTTTGAAAGGGCCCGATGATGTTTTCCACTTGTTCCCGCGAATACGGTCCCAGGTATCTCCCTCTCTCGAATTCAGCGTCAACGATTCTCCAGAAATCTTCGGCAAGCTGGTCGACGGAAACCTTATTTTCGGGAGTTGATGTCTTTTGAATCTCGGCGATCCCTGCATCGAAACCTCGTTCCAACTGTTCTGCAAGGTAGGGAAATCTACTTTTGATTTTGGCTTTGCTAATATGATTTCGCCAAGCTTCTTGCTTGTACGGGGTGGCGAACTTAAAGCGACTGTGCGAGAGGGCATCTTTGAGCTCCATGATCTCTTTTTCCACATCCCGAGCATTCGTGTTTGTGATCGTGAGAGAAGACTCTGCACCCTCGGGGCTTTTGCCAGTCTGTACAGATTTCTTTCCCGTCTGGGTTGATGAGGCGATTGTTCTTGTTTCTCCGGACTCGAGCTTGTTGACCGCTCCAGAGAGTTTGGGACGCGCACTTCCAGATCTCGTGAGTGTGTCGACCGAGGCAAACCGCGCAGGCTGCATTGGAAGCGCTGTTCCTTTCGACTGATGAGCCTGCGCGGTGGGAAAAAACCTCCCTCCCTCTTTCCTCTCTTCTTGTTTTGGCGTAGCGCGTTGATTCGTGTCTCAAATCCGGGGAAAGCGAACACCTTCTCTTTCCTTTGTTGGAGTTCACTAAGGCCAGCGTTTCGTTTTTTAAAGTAGTCAGGTCTGGACATATTAGGGGTTCAATAGCATTTATAGGAAATAATGCGGGCGAGAGTGTCGCCATTTGCAAGCGAGAGTGTCGCATTGTAAAGCACGCGCGTGTGACGCGATATTAAAGCATGCGAGAGTGTCGCGTTGTTAAAGCATGCGAGAATGTCGCAAAATTAAAGCGTGCGAGAGTGTCGCATTGTTATTACAGCCAGCGAGAGTGTCGCAATTAAGTGTGTTTCGCGGGCAAGAGTTTTGCCAAAAGCAATAATTATTCGCGACCGAGAAAGCCACCGTTTGCACGATGTGCGTGAAAGTCGTGAGATTTTGTACAAGATTGGAAAAGAAAAGAGCCCGAAAGAGTTAGCGAAACAGTTGAGCAGACGGTTAATCTGGACTGACCTGCCATTAGAGATTTTCTTTTGGCATCGTATAGCTGGTCCTTGAGAGACCTGAGAAACTTATCGTCGATGATCCCAATGTCGAAGATCCCGTCCTTAGGCGGATTTTTTATCTGCCTGTGCCACTCCCGTCTCGCCCTCGCTTGGTAGGCTAACAGGACTTTGTTACCTTCCTCCCCTTCGTTGCGCAGCTTGTGGTGCGTGAGCCTGAAGAAAAAGGTGTGCATCGCATCGATCATGTTGTCCGGCCACTCCTCCTGGATGATGTGCTCAAGGAAATTCAACGACGCAACACTAAGCTGTTCCCAAGATAGGTCCTCGTCCTGGATGACTTTCGCCTTCGACCTGAAGTTTACGGCTGGCTTTAGGGATAAAATATTGTCGTCCTGCGTCAGCGTGAAGACGTCTGTTGACGAGACTGACTCCGATTTTGCTGCGTCTAGACGGGACTCTGGGGTAAAATAACTCAGTTCTATGTATTCGCGCTCCCTCAGTTTTTTGATAGCGAAGCGCGCGGGTGGATATTCTATAACTTCGGGAATGGCTTTTCCAGCGACTAGGTTCGGCTTGTCATTCTCGACGCTGCTCCGAGAGGGCGAAGCCTGCCTGGGCGGACTTGCTCTAGGGGTGTCTAAGTCGATTGTTTGACTCCTCCCTCCTCCTCCTCCACCGTCTGTGCCTCTCCTTTGCTCCTCGTCCCTCAGGGCCTCCCTTTCTGCTCTCTCTAGGTCCCATCTGGCCCTTCTTCTCTCTAAACCGGCCCTCCACCTCTCCATTAGGATCTCCACCGCTCTCTCATTCGACATGTCGTCCCTGCCGTGCATTACTGCCTCCCGGGTAAACCTGTGCTCCTCTAGAAGGAAATTCGGAGGGACTTCCGTGTCAGGATCGACGGTGATCGTAATCATTTCGTTGTGTGTTCGAGACGGATTATGTTCTTAGACAGAAGAAGACAGAAGAAGACTTGTATTCTAATGTAAAGAAAATAAGAATTTTCGAAGCGGGGGACCTCCGAGCGCAGCGACTTGGCGCGACGAGGAGGTCACGAAGGAAAAGGAAGTTGAGTCTCGTGACCTCTCAATCACGCCAGACAAAGACCACACCCTATGAACCACTTCGTACCTCACCAGTTCATAAGGCCAGCTCATGGTGCCCTCAAAAGCGATCATGTGACGCGGGAGGAGATTCAGAACAGGAGAAGTTATTAGACCTTCCTTGTGACT
>JAGGAS010018972.1:0-11172 GCA_017657355.1 Termitomyces sp. K1Ac | reverse complement strand
AATTTAGGCTGTCTATGAAACCCACATGTTGGACTATCATGAAAAAGTAACTGCCTTCTCCTGGTTCTCACAAATGTGGGATGCATGTTGCTGTGACAAGCAGAGGAATGGAATATGCACAGCTGTGGGATAATGGATTGCTTGGCTGCAATGGTATTGTTTTCCGGAGGTGCATGTGCATGTGGTAGGCCTTATTGTCTTTTTCTTTGGGCATTTCAGTGACATCAAGTAGACCTGATTTTGGGAACTTGTTTCAATGTTCATCTATCAGAAGCCATATTTCAATAGTCTTCAAGACCTCCTTGAACGTTGCAATGGAGCACCCAATGTCCAATACCTTGATTGCCATCATTGAAGGGAACCATGATTACTCCCTGATGATGCTGATGATGAAGAAGAACAGGGGCAGAATGAGATGGAGAAGAAGAAGGAGGAGGAAGAGGAGGAGGAGGAGGAGGAGGAGCTGGAGGAGGAGCTGGAGGAGGAGGAGATTTGGGAGGAGGAGGGGGTTGATCCCTAATTGGATGGACATGAATGTCACTTTTTCTTTGCTCCTGCTCCCTCATTTATTGATATATATATATATGTATATTAATTGTTTATACCATCCTGTTATCCCACCACTGCCGTTAATAACATGCTAGCACCTTTCAGAATATTTTGATTTATGTAGTGAACTGACTGCCCACCGCCAACGATTGAGGTATGTGAATCCCGCCGCCACCACTGCCAGCTGCAATAGCCTGGGAGTTTGAAAGAACGTGCAGCGGCGGCCGCTTGAAAACTGCCGCCGCTTTCAATTGCTTTTGGGGTCCGTTAGACATGAATAGAGGGTGAATGGTCTCCACCAGCAATGTATTGTACAACACATTTTGATGTCACTGCAGCGGCGTCGTGACACAATAATGTTAAGTGCCGCTGCCAATTGAGGTAGGTATGGTGCAGTACAGTGGTGTAAGTTCCACCGCCGCTGCCTGCCGTAATTGCTATAGTGCAGTACAGCTGTGTAGATCCTGCCACTGCCACCCGCTGTAATCACTATGGTGCAGTATAGCTGTGTAAATCCTGCTGCCACCACTGTTGCCAGCTGCAACAGCCTGGGAGGTTGAAAGAGCATGTGGCAGCAGCGGCTTAGAACCACCGCCATCCTCAATCGCTTGTTCTTTGGGGGTCTGCTAAACATGAATAGAGGGTGAACGGTCTCTGCCAGCAACATATTGTACAACACATTTTGATGTCACTGCGGCAGCATTGTGATGCAATAATGTTGAGTGCCACCGCTGTCGCCGCCAACTGAGGTAGGTATGGTGTGGTACAGTGGTGGAGGTCCCCCCCCTGCCACCATATGAGACAGGTATGGTGCAGTACAGTGGTGTAGGTCCCCCCGCCACCGCTATATGAGATAGGTATGGTGCGGTACAGTTGTGTAAATACTGCCACCACCACTCACTCTACTTGCCTGGGACCTTTGCAATGGTGGCCTTTCACTGTCCTAGATCCGCTGCCATCCTCAATCGCATGTTCTTTGGGGTCTGCCTCTGCTAGCCACATATTGTACATTACACTGCAATAGGTGTGGGAGTTCCTAGAGGGTGAATGAACTCCACCAGCAACGTATCGTACAACACACTGCTATACCACCGCAGCTGCATTCTGACATCACATTTCTAACATTCCGGTAAGGGATAGCGGACTCTGCTGGGCCTGTATTGTACAAAACGGTTTGCGCTCTGCCAGCACGTATGATACATGCACAGCCTATGCCTTACCCTGCCAAGTATGACTTCACCATTCCCTACTGGTCTGGTTGCCTTGGTGCCAACAGCTGTTTTTGTTTAGAAAAATGTTGAACCCAACTATCTATGACCTTAAAATGGTCTCTGGAGATTTTTTCTATCCTACCTGCCGAAAGCCATGGCTTGGGCCAAGCTGAGCCAGAGCCAGGCCAGCATTGGGGGCTTGGGCTTGGCCCAAGAATTGTCTGAGCTGGAGCCGCCTCAAGCCAGGCCCAGCTGGCGGCTTTTGGGCCAAGCCAGGGTGGAACATCACTAGTGCTGCATTGATTTTTTTTGGGAAGGGGAGGTGTAATCCCTTGATTACTACTTACCACATATAGACATTAGTTGCAACAGCTTCTCACCACAAGAAAAACTGATAATAAACAATACAATATACTAGTAGACAATTGAACAATTACACATGTGTCAAATCTATAATCAGAGTTACCAACTCAGTGATCCATGTCATGATGTTTGTAATGCGACAGTCCTTGGAAAATGTAGAGTTGGTGGCAAGTCCTTGCATGCCAATATCTTCAAGTGCATTGAGATGCTTTTGTCCTGATTTCTGTAGCTCATTGACTATATTTAATGTTGACATAGATCCATGAAGTGCTGTTTCATGTGAGTGATGGCAAACAGAAACAGAGATAATTGTTGAGATAGAATGAATGATCAAAGGGTTGGAAGACTTTGCCAACTTCTCTCTAATTTGATCTTGCAGTGAGTCATAACTAGATAAGAATCAGTATTGAAGCCTAGAGATGGGAATATGCCATACTTACATTAGAGAAGTTATATATGGAAATTGAGTGGCAATATTTGAAAGAAGTGTAAGCAAGATCTCCGTCTCAACATCATCGTCTTTCTCAAAGTCCAGCATTGCTCCAACAAAGGTGGCTACAAGAAGAGCAGTTTTTGAGTCATGGATGCCTAAAAAGACTGAAGATATTTGATGAAATTGACTTTTCTTCTCTTCAATATTGAGCCCAGCATCTGAAATCCATGTCTTGGTGATTTTACAATGATTTAGAAGTTCCTGATATGCTTTAGTCCTAATATATAATGGAAGTAAAGCAAGAAAATAACCCAAAGTATTGCTAGGAATATTGTCTTCAAAGTTTTTACTTGCATAATTACTTTTCTCTACATTCACTGTGGTTTTCAACAAATTTTGGAGTGCTCTTTGACCTGCTTCTACAGAAGAGTGTTGGTGCATGCCCTTCCAGATAATAGAGGCAAGAGAGAAAGAAAAGCTTGAATGAAAATTTATTCCAGCTATTTCATCTAATTTAAATGTAGCTTCTTGCAAAGGTACTCTTGTTTTGAGAAGCAAAGAAGAAACAGACTCTGATTGAAACATTTTATGCTGTTCAATAGTTTCAAGAGTCACAGTCAGCAAGTAGGTAGCTTCAACATAAAAATCATAGAAATCAGGATGGCTGCCTTGTAGTAGAGCAACAGCTAACCAAAACAAAAGATAAATATATTTTGAATTCTGAGGAAGAGCTGGAACAACTTTGCACATGCATCGAACCATGCTGATAGCAGGGAGTGTAGAGCTTGTGGCCTTGGATATAGCAGTTTTAAAGGCTACAAGTATTTTATAAAGCAAGTCATCACTCTGTTGAAAGGTACAAAGTGTAGCAAGTGCAATAAAAGCCTGAGTTTGGATGGCTGGAGACATCTGAAAAGCTGTAGAAATAGTGAGATTCATCCATTTGGCATGCCATATATTCAGTACATCTACTTATCATGATCAGTCAAAACATTTTTAATGAATATGAGTCTTGATCTACCTGTTGAACCAGATCCAACTTCCATGATTATAGCAAGAAACTTAGCACGTTCTTCTAAAATATCCAGCAGCTCTAAATTACTAGAGGGATCCCAATTGACATATTTTTTCATTGAGGTGTTGTGCTTTAACCCAAACAGTTTAAGTCTTGCAGGTGAAGCACAGTCATCAATAAGCTCTAGGAGTTTTGGGTTGACAGATTTTTCAGTACATATTATATGAAATCCCTGCAACAAGTTCATGATGATTCCATAGCCAGACTTTCGAGTGAATGTTGATCCACAGCCTGCAGTAAGCATGATATTGTGAATGATATCTGGAACATATAGTTGATCACATCCTATCTGATGACTTGGTGGTGCAACAACTAATGAAAAGTGAATGAGAACTGCAATCTCATTCCAATTAGGATGATCCACAAGGACATCAAATGGTTGAGTAACAAACATCTGGCATACCATCTAATCTGAGGTTAGAAATGCTCAATAGAAAAGTTTCAAAGAAACAAACTTTGTAAAGCATGTGGTATATCCTTTCTCTAACACCAATTGATGACAATGAAGCAATTGCATGTATGATAGCTTCATATTGATGAGTTTCAACACCTGTTTCTGTTGCTGTCCTCAGAAGCTCCTCCAATACAATATTGGTAACAACTGAATCTAGCTTCCCAACTTCATTCCAAAGATATGTTTGAATGATAGATTTAATCTAAGAAGCTTTGTAAGTATTGCTAAATTTGGACTGAAGATGATCAACAAAACCTCTGGATAGTCCACTGTCAAGTCTGCCAAACTACAGATACAATCCTGTAATCTGGCCCCATAATACTCATCTTGTGTGCTTGTTGAATTTGAGATAAGCATAAGGTTCTTGATCCAGGGACTCATATATTGGATACACCTGATATGTTGTGTAATAGTATCTGTACTTTTCATTACAGCACCTGCTTCAGTAATGAAGTCAAGAGTTAGCTGTGGAGCAGATGCAGCAATCTTCTGGCTGAGCTTGAGTACAAAAGTGATGGAATCTCCTGGAATGAAATCAGCTGTGTGCACAAATATTAGAGGCATAATCAACAATACATAAAATACTTACCTTCAGAAGCAACTATCAAGCTATTGTCACAGTTGAAACAAGTGCATATAGCACCCAAGAGATTATATGCACCTCTATGCAATCTTTCATCATTCATGCCAATATTGAGGAGCCCAATATGGAGTAGCATGGCAGAAACATTGGAGAAATGGCAGAAAGGAGATTTTGAGTGGATTTTGTTTCTTTGTGCTCTCTATTTAGAAGTAAGCAAGCTATTATAGAGAGATCCTGAGTCCATGCCTTGATTATTTTTTCATCTTGTAATGCTGCAGAAGAATATTTTACACTTCTGCAACTATGGATGGTCATACACTCCACATCATGTAGGTGCTGATTCCAGCTGCTAGATATTGAACAATTTTCTGGCCTACAAATAGTGTCCTTGCCAACAACATGACCAAATACATGTGCAAAAATGGCTCGCTTTCTGCTGTCCTCATGGAATGCAAGAGGTAGACATTGTTTGAGACCATTCTCTATATTGGTGCTGACAAGTTGTGAAAGCCCAATGATGATGAGTTCTTCAACATTTGCCTCTTGTTGAGAGAGCTGCATTTGCTTAGAGTTAGAAAAATATATATAACAATGATGGCAAATTTACCTGTTTGATTGAACCCTCCCTGTTAGATGCCTGTATCTATCATCATCATCATCAGTGTTGCTCAACTTTTGAATCAAATCAGAATGTACTGGAAGGTATCTATGATAGATTTCCAAAGCTTGAAGAAATGCACCAGTGCATTTGTTGAACAGTCTTGTCATGACATCGATACTGGTAATCACAGGTTTCATATTGTCTGAGAAAAATTCCAGAAGGTCAAGGAGTTTAACAGATGTCTGTAAACATGCCATGTTTAGCTTGCTTGCCAGAGCTGTATATTCAGGTCCTGGGACCTGAGTTTCAAATTCAGCAATAGAAAACAGAAATCTATAGTGTCATACCAAGCACAACATTGATGGTATCCAGCTTATAATTGTTTCAAGAATATAGCAACATGCTTTGTGGTTGCTTTGCATTCCCATAGAACTGGTACAAGAACATGCACTCTTGATCATGATGCAAAATCTTATCTTGAGGTCATATGAAGAGAGTTCAGTGAAGCTTGCAAGTAAAGAGCAAAGCATGGTAGCTGTTGAGCTGACATCAATGTCTGCAATCATCTCTTGAGAGGATCTCTCAATAATAGTCTTGAGCAGTGCAATGTACTTGAGAGGAGAAGGTCATACTTATTCAGAGATAGAAAAATTATCACAAACCTGGCCCAAAAACACCTGGGCTTCATCCAGATCTGTACAGGATTTCTTAAAGTCTTGAATACTCCTGAATAACAAATATGTCAACCCAATCCAAATAGAGTAGAGAGTTCATGGCAACTTACTCATCCATAACTCTTAGAAGTTTTGTATACAATCTTGTACTAAGCTCACCACCCAGCGCATCCCTTGCAGTATCTTGGATCTGTATATCAGGTGCAACCAGCATAGTCATCAAATCTCCCATGAATCTTGAAACAAGTGGCATGGGATTTTGTATCACCTGCATCTCATCAGGTAGCAAGTGCATTGGAATAATGACAGCTAGTGAGGTCAAATCCTGATTTTCTTGAACACATATTCCTCCAAGAGCAGCCAGAAACAAGGTAAGATTCTGCCACTGGAACCAAGATTGTCCTAGTATGAGAGAGTACAACTGCCTTCTGCCACTCTCTTGGTTTTTGGTTTTGGTCACTTCAACAATGATTTCAGTCAGTGATCGCCACCTCCAATAACCTCTCAACCATGCAGCAACATAAATGGCAGAGAAGCAACAAATGCGCCGCAAGTATTTACAAACACGCTTTTGATGACCCACACGACCTATTACCATGATTGTGGGGTCTCCAAGCTGTTCATATATATTGTTACGCACCAACCTGGCTTCATGATTCAAGGTTGGGTTGATAGGTGCATTTGGGTGGTAGTCAGCATGAGCAAGGAAACGCAGGCATCTGGCAGCTAGTGAAGAAACATTGATATCTGCAGATGCCAGTGATACAAGGAATGCAAGCTCTGCAAGGTCAAATGCAGAGACACGGTCTGAGTGAATTTGAATTTCTCTCATAACGGGGTTCTACCATCAATATTAGCATATAGTACAAGTAGGTTGTCATGGAATCAAATACGTTTGTCGTTCTCATGGTCAACTCAAGGAATTGATATGTGATTGAGATCCAGAGATGTTCAGCTTCCAAATCCTTCTGGGCATGCAAGAGATTCAATACAATGTTGCACAGGGTAGGAACACTACCACAACAATAAGCCTTGTCCATTAACATACACAGAATAACTTACAATGTTGTTCTTATAATAGTTGCCAAATTGTCATTGACCATATCAACAGAGGCACTGCAAAAACCACTAGCCATATTATAAACACTCTTTGCAGCAGAAATTTTGATGGATTTGTCAAGATCTACAGCCCAAAGTTTGTTGGCTGCTTCAAACCAGGCTTTGATTTGAGGAATAGTAAGGTTTTTGATATGGAAGAGTGGGCTCTCACGCCAGAGTGCCAATATGGCAACAAGCAAAACTTCATGATCGCTTAGAGGTTGATAGGATGTCCGCAAGGCTTTGGGGCTGGAAGATGGATGTTTCAAATCTCCGCATTTATCAATCTGATGGAGCGCTGAAGTCTGTAAACAAAATATATCAGGATCCTAACAATATAGTTACCAAAAAATAAAAATCGCACGGTGAAAATAATACGTAAACGCCCACTCATCATTTCCTGCAATTTTGTCAAAGGTCTTTGCCACCTGCACCGATCGACCTAACAGACAATACAAAGTGAGATACAGGCATAACTTGTTTTGTGTCATACAACACTGTTACACACCTCCTCAACTAGAGTCAAACATGCTCGTACTGCACATAATTTGACAGCTTCAGAACGTTCAGGTTCTACACAAATTGAGAAAAAGACCAGGGCTTCTTCTTCTGGCAAGAAACGATAGAGAGAAACCAATACTTCAGCATACAATGCCACATCAATATCATCCAGTGATTCCCAGAATGGTTTCCTTGATGTCAGAGCAGCCTGAAAAGACAAACATAGGTCAGGTCTTGAGTCCATGTGAGGCTGCCTCAGGCAGGTGAAAAGCATTACTTGCCTTGATTTCATAAATTATCTCATGAGCAACTAGACGAAGTGGGGCTGCTTCATCCTCGTCACTGACATATGTCGCTGCACGACAGATATCAATCAAACAAACCAATGCAACCGTTGCCAGTTTCGAGTCCCTAAAAGAATGCTTCAAAACTTCTTCACCAAATTTCTGCTCCTACTCAGACCACACTCAAATCAATATCCATCCAAGAGAGCAAACTAAACAAGCAACCACAACATACCTTTCGCAGTAACTTTGGGTTCCCGATTATCCCAGAGGGCGCATGGAGATAGTCATAAAAGTCCATGCGCATCCTATCGGACGTTATGCAATTCAAAATCACAAGTGTAGGCCAAAATTCTCTCTCATAGGAACCTAGGTTCTGAGCGTAGAGGATACCAAACACACGCTCTGGTGCACCCCCCACTCCACCTCGAACACGGATTGCCTGGTTAAATTCATGCGAGAAGGTCGTAATCCAATTCCATACAGCGGAGCGTAAAGGCACAACAATGGCAATGTGATGTTCTCGTTTCATACTAACAAGCAATGATGACAGATCTGGATAAATCAGCATAATGCCATAATTTCTGGTCAACAACAAAGATAAAGTACATACCAGTAAGTATCTGCACAAGCCTCTTCTGATTCAGCGCACAATGTGCCATCAACTGCAAATCAGTAGTATCCAGAAGATCTGTGGTATCACTGGCAAGAATCCGAATCTTGTCCTGTATGCACGAATAAACAACACCCCAGTTTGATGCAGATATCCGGAAGATTATCCATTCTCAATACTGCCTAATCAATTCATACATTGGTCGTTCATGGTAGTTGAATGATATCCCATGTGTTGAGTTGAGGCTGAGCTTTCCTAGGCAGACAGGGCTGGTGAATGACCAAGTGCGAAGACGTTGAACAAAAATGTGTTCAGAGGGATGATTGATACCCTCGCTTTGGCTTTGTGGCGAAGACATGGCCTGAAATTGATCATATTCACTAAATGTGAGATCTGAGAAACGGTTGGGAAGCACGAGAGGAGTGTCTTGTGAGAATGTCTGGCGAAGGAGCAGGACCATCAGGCTCAAGATATATTGAGCGCATTGATCATTCAATGAAACGAGGTCTTGTTCTTGTTCGGAAACTTGTGTTGACGCTGTGGCAGACAGGGAATCTGGTGCTTTCTGATCAACATGAGACCTTAATCGGGGTTGTGTCCACCCAGAAGCCATGGCCATAGATAGGACCTTTAGAAGGAAGAATATGGATTGTAGAGCATCTGGAGATAATTCTGTGGTGCCGTGCTGCTGTATCTTCTAGGATGTATTAGCAGAAGGGAGATTAGCGCATTAATGGTAGCATACCATAATCACCCGTTTAAGCAAGTCAGAGAGATCCCATAATATGACGTCAAGATAATTGTAAGAAAGCTCGACAAGGGTTTCGATAACCTGTTGGACAGTCGTGTCTGCTTCCAGGAGATCTAAGGGGATACCAGAGTAGATTGGCAACTGATGCTTGTATGAGCTAGCATGCACATGCCAACCAATTCCCCTGTAGCCTTGGACTCACCTTGTTCTCCAACCTGTTCACGAGGACATGTGCAGCGATCGAAATCTGTTGTGGCATGCTTCCATATGAGGAACCATGTTGTGTGGTTCCCGGCAAATCATGCGCTCTACTGTTTTTGAGGACGGGTGCAAGGACCTGACCATGGCTGGTTGAAGCCAATGGACGATGTGCTGGAATAATATGGTCAGACATATTGATTTTGTTTGTCGTGAATGTGAGCCTGAGTAAAGAGGGTGTCGGGACTGGGCAGTGTGGTAAGACAATTTACTGTGAGAGAAGACAGAATACTTGTGATCATCAAAGTAACTACCCCAATAGCTGTGCTCAACAGCACATTGTTGCACAGCAGCATGGAACAGGTTTCTCTCCACGGTACTTACCAATTCCAGCGTGTGTGAGAAAGATAAGATTCATACAACGACAGAAGCTGATGTGTAGAATATGTGAGTGCTCATCAATATCACCGCCTCCTTCGTTGCTAACATATTATATAGTGAACCATCGCCTATCTAAACAGTGGATTTCACTTCGTCCATGTTGGCACTCACTGCTGCCTTTGCTCTCGAGACCTCTCGAGATCTCTCCTGCTGTATACGTTCCATACTATGACGAAGCGCAGCTATTTCGATGGAATGGATACTGGGTTGAGATTGAAAAGGGCCACGAAGATGACCAGATTCAATTTCTATGCCATCGAAAGGAGTCCTATCTGTTTTGTTACTGTCTTTGAATGACAGAGCTGTAAGCCGTGCCCATGGAAGAGGAATATCCAGAGGGATTACCGCGAGACTATGTCAGAGATCTTAGACCAGGGAGAAGATCTTTTTCAAGTCTTGTAACAAGTTACTCAAGTGGGAGAGGAGCGTATAGCAGAATAGGCGCTACAATACATTGCACTGCTCCATCTTGAAGATGCGGAACAGGCAATAGGTGGAAGGTCGCCCAGACCTGGAGAATTCAGTTTGACATGGGTGATACTGGGCCTATATCTAGTGAGGTGAGTGCAGGAGTGCTACTCCAGAACACACGAAGTTATATTTCTTGCCACGGTAAACAAACGAAATTCCTTCAGAGGTCAAACGGACATGCCAGACTTACATGACCTGAACACAACATTTTTGTTGAATCAGTTTTGATGTCGGCATCCAAACGGCGCCGGGCGGAGTTTTAAGATTAATTTTTGGAAAAGGAGTAGGTAGGAATATAGGAAGTCACTTAGTATCATGTCCATTGGACACCCCATCCCCAATGGATCAGTTGCGCCAAATCGTCAAAAGTGGCGAACCTCTGACCTGGGACAATGCATGGTGAGTTCTGCCATTATTGCCAATATTGCGGCTTTTCGAAATTCTACAGGAAGGCTAATATTACACCATGGGACACAGGCGATGTTCAGCCCCCTCTACGGGAAGTAGTTGAATCCAGCGACATTGATTTTCCTCATCGAGGCCGTGCGCTAGTTCCAGGCTGTGGAGCGGTGAGTTCTACCTTCGGCGTATTATTCCACAGGGATTGTCAATGCCTGTAGGGCTATGATGTAATTTATCTCGCGTCGATGCTGAATCTCAAGGCTTTCGGAATGGATGTCTCTGAGACTGCCATCGAGAGAGCACGAAAGTGGGTAACAAGTTTGAGACCTTGAATAAATACTCTTCCTGAAGTCTCGTGATCAAGGAATCTGGCATCGATCCCTCCTCCCGGCAAGGTTTCGTTTGCAACAGGAGACTTTTTTAACTTGAAACCTGACGAAAAATTTGATGTCGTATATGATTATACGTAT
>JAGGAS010018971.1:0-11244 GCA_017657355.1 Termitomyces sp. K1Ac | reverse complement strand
TGTGATCTGAAGCGATTACTTGACGCGCAGAGGCCTCCGAAATCGCTCCTTACCCCCGGAACCCGCGATTGCGTCGAACTCTGATCTTGTCAAATACACAAAAGTGAGTTGTGATCGGTAATCTCTACATTTCTACTGACAGTGCAACAGAAAGTTCTCCATGAGACACTTATATGGCGGCAGTTGCGGCATCCCAACGTGCTCCCATTCTTGTGTATACATCATGTGCACAACAACAACACACGCATTGGGTTGGTCTCTCCTTGGATGGAGAAGGGGAATCTGAAAGAATTTTTACTCCATACCCGAGATGTTCACCGGGTCTCTCTAGTAAGCAGCAATTCACACCATGCATATGATTTTTTGCGGTTTGGGAATAAGGTTGTATGTACAGGTCAGTGATATTGCAGAAGGTCTGGAGTATCTGCATACTATGCGACCGACCATCGTGTATGGAGATCTCAAGGGGGTAAATGTTATGTCATATGGTGACGGGTTCATTACTAATTCCTAACTTTGTTCGTTGACAAGGTCAACATATTGATATCCAACTCGGGTTCCGCATGCCTTGCAGACTTTGGGCTTTCAACGGCATCAAATTCTCAAGCCCTAAAACTGACATCGTTTTCTTCCGAAATGGCAGGTGGAACCTCACGTTGGATGGCACCAGAGCTCCTGGATGGGAGGCAACCCACAACAACCACTCAGACCGATGTATATTCCTTTGCATTTGTGTGCTTCGAGGTAATTCCTCCCATTTTCCGCGAATTTTAGGCTAATGCTTTGTTATGCAGATATTCTCAGGGACCATTCCGTTCCCTGACCTTAACGATTATCCAGTAATATTGGCGGTCATGAGAGGCGAGCGCCCATTGCGCCCTGATCAGTGCAAGCCCTGGAAAACGCCATGCATCGTGTTAGGACTAGACGATAATCTGTGGCAACTTGTCAAGCAGTGTTGGGTTGCAGATGCCCCTCAACGGCCCACTATGACTAGCGTGGTACGGCAACTTCCTCCAAGAAAGACTCAGAGATCTGTGGTTAGAGACGGCGCTGATCATCGCTATCACGAGATTCACTCGGAGGAGGAATTTATTACGCGGGCAGGAAATCCAGTCTCCTAGTCTTGTACGTCTATAGTAGTTAATAGTGGAAAATTCCTTCAAGTTGGTATTCATGAGCCTACTAGTAGCGCTAAGGCTATTGAAGTTTGATTGAAATATCCTTAACTTTCACTCTACAGAACTTAGATCTACTCTACTATTGATGAACCAAAGATTACCTGTCATTACACGGGGTTATTCCTGGTTATTCACTCCCTGTGACATTAGCGGTTTTCACGGAGGCGACTTTGGCGTCGGTCGCGAATTCACACCAAACGCTACACCAAAAAGAAAAAAATATTACCTGTCATCGTAGAACACGGGCAATCGAGACCTGCAAGTACTTGTGTACAAAAGAAGCTCAAAGTCTCCTAGTCGGCCCCAGACACAGTTCACCATACTTAGGCTCAAACAAAACAGTGTATCGACAATTACCAAATCATTTCCCTTTTGCTTTTTTTTGGCGCGATTACTGAGGTTCGGGGATATGTAGTACGTATAATTGGATACAAAATCATCGTGAATATGGATGGAAACTATGTTGTCCCCGACTCGTTGCGCGTGCAGGTCCTGGACCTATTGCAGCCGCGCCTATCGTTCTCCCAAAGCCAGTCCCGCCCCCTGCCATTCCCGTCATATTATTTCGTATTCCCGTCATCCCCATCACATTCATACCACCCATACCAGCCCCTCCAACCATAGCCGTCCCACCCATCCCTGCACCTGCCATACCCATTGGTCCCATGCCTAGCCGCATGGCGCCCATATTGCCCATGCCCCCCATGGCACCCATGTTCCCCATCGCATTCATACCTGCCATACCATTCATACCATTCATCCCGCCCATCATATTCATCCCATTCATTCCTGCCATGGGATTGAAGCCACCCATTCCCATTCCCATCGCCATCGCCATCGGGTTCATATTCATCATCGGCATGTTACCCCCCATCATCCCAACTTGTCCCATTGGCCGGTTAAACATCATGCCCATCTGGTTCGACTGTTGTTGCTGTTGTGGCGCGAAACCCATAGTCGTGGACATGGCTTGCATTGGCTGACTGAAACCAGTGGTGTTTTGCCCTGTGGTTGGGGTTGTGGCAGCGGCAGCCCGAGCCTGGTCCCGTTGACTTCGTGGTTGGGCCATTTTTACCTCGATCTTGAAACCATTGAATTAAAGTCCAGCTTCCCATAAAGGACATACGCACCTGCTTATCATCGAGGACTAGACCAATCTTACCGACAAGTTGATCGGCGTTGCTGGCGTCCTCGTATGTGACGAAACCAAAACCTTTAGATCGACCGGATTCACGGTCCACCATAACAGTAGTATCGACCACTTTGCCATACGCGCTGAAAAACTCCTTCATAGATTCCGCGGTAGTATTGGGCGAGAGACCACCAACAAAATACCGCGTATTCCGTAGGTGCTCTTCGCGGGGTATTGCTCGTTTGGGGTCAATCTAACGGTCTCGCAATCAGACCCAGTGCAAGGCTACACGAGAATGGGATATCGTTGTCGGGACCCTACTCACCGTTTTGCCGTCGAGGACGTGTTCACGTGCGACGACAGCATTAACAGCATTTGCGTCTTCGAATGTCAAAAAAGCAAAACCTCTTGAAGTGCCCGACGCGTCTCGCATGATGGTACACGCATCAACCTTAAGAAGTAACTACAGTGTGAGGGTGCCGTCTCTGGCTTGCAAGGATGGCTGTACCTTTCCAAATTGGGAAAAATAGTCCCTCAAGCCTTCTGAAGACAATTGGGGGGAAGAAGCAAGTGGCCATTAGCGCTACATACGGCGACGTGGTGCAAAGGCAAGATACCATCTGTTGTGTCCCAGTTGAGACCTCCAATGAAGAGTTTGCTACAAGTCGGACCGTAGGATAGGGGCAGGTGTTGTAAAACGATAGAGTATGCAGTGAGTAGTATGTCGAGTGTTGGCCAAAGAGTATCGAGATTATTAGTACCCAGATCAAGGACACGAAATGCGGAGAGAAGAATAAAGAATAAAAAATAAAAAATAGGCAAGTCACGGGAGCAAGATAACAAAGTATCGTAGCTGGTATCTGCTCGTAGACGGACGATATAGTGAGGAGACAACACGTAGAACATGGTAACGTTCTGGGGGCATGACGCCCGTAGGACGCGAGAGACTGCGCAACCTATCGCAGGAATTAATCACGTACCCAGAATCGTGCATCTCTGACGGCTTCTTGCCGAACACGCTATCATTGGACGACGTTTCATGGGTTGCGATAGGGCTCGTCGAAGTTGAGGCAGCAGCAGCAGCGCCCGTGGTACGAGGGTTCTCGGGAAGCGGTATCGTTGTTCGTTGCTGCCGTTCTTGACTGGGTGTCTGCTGGTATGCCGAGAACTGCTGGGCTATCTGGGCCGAGTACGACAAAGAATTCGGCGTCACTGGCTTGGGAGGTAGTGAGTTGCGGCCATCTTGCGACTTCTTAGATGGTTGTACAGCCGCCTCGTTCATATCATTCGCAGGTGACGAGATTTTCTCTGCTAGAGCCTCCTCCTGTGGCGAGGGCCCCAAATCGGTGTCGTCTGCGGCCTCTCCTGGAAAATCCGTAAGTTCGTCGTCGCCATAGATATCTAACAAGCAATCAGTATGGAACGAAGTTTGATATAGGTATGCAGACCATCATAGAGGTCCGAATCGAGGACGGGCTTGGACATGATGAGTAGTTGAGGAGGAAAATCCTAAGTACAGAACAAGTGACCAGACCCTGACCCGTGGCTGTGCAAATTCAACATCCATGGAAGCATAATAAGTAATTGACCATCAAATTACATGCTGAGCTCATTTCTAAGTAGTAAGTGCCCGTGTTCTGTATTGCTGATATCCCTCACACCATAAGTCCAGCCAGTGCTTCCCAGTACTCACTCTGACGATGCACCGTATCTGTCAGAACCACAGCGTCTGACAATAATATGATCCCTATTTCTTAGTACGTACGGATTCAACGCCTTGAGTCCGCTAACGGACTATATCGACTTCGAGTGTCCAACATTGTGCCGTTCGAGGCAACAAACTCTTCAACTTCTCCAATGACTCCTCGGCAACAGCCTGTTCCTGGGCTAATGCTTCAGATTGCTCTGAAGTACAGTTCGATCACAGTCATCGCGCGCCATTATACGATAGCTGGGTGCGATGGTGGCACTTTAAGGAAGACCAGACGTAGGATCATTGGGAAGAAGATTAGGTTTGAGGGTCAATTGAAACACCAAGGTCAACGAGTAGACCACCTATATAACATACACTGCAGGTTTAGAATAAGTATAACCCATCATGATTTCGCGTGAAAAGTACACGACCCGTTTTGAAATAACTATTTCTTACTACTTATGTAGCACGGATTCAAACTTACTAGCGTACTACATCGACTTCGAGTGTCCAACATTGTGCCGTTCGAGGCAACAAACTCTTCAACTTCACCAATGACTCCTCGGCAACAGCCTGTTCCTGGGCCAATGCTTCAGATTGCTCTGAAGGATAGTTCCACCAATGCAAGTGAGTAGGTAGTTCGACAATCAGTTTGGGATCCTTCAGCAACATCGTCGACAATGCTTCATCCGCCAGCAGATGATCCCCCATCCATTTTTCAAACTGAGCCTGGTTACAGAGCCTCAACGTCAGTTGACGCAGGCTAGGTCGGGCTTTCGACTTTAACCCTTTCAGAAACAGCTTGATGGTGGATGCATCGATCCCTTGCATTTTAATTTCTTGTAGGTTCATGTTTCGCGGAAAGGCAGCAAGCTCGGAGAAGCAAACTACAACAACATCAGTTGACTGGATTACGGGCGGAAATAGAAACCTCCTGACCATCTGCAACTGGGGAAGGAAGGTCACCATATCGTAACCTGAGCTGGAATGCTTTCAGGTTCGCGCCAGCCGTGCCCAAGAGCTCTCCGCATGCCCTGATTCCTTCACTCTCGTAATATATTTTTAGAGCAAGAGTAACGATTCCGGATGTATACTGGATGACTTTTGTAAAGAAGTTGATCACCCAGGAAGGAGAGTCGTTCAACACAAGTTCACAAAGACTGGAATGAATTATTCGGATGGGAATGATGGTCGAAGAAGCCCATTCAAATAGTTTCCCAATTGTAATTTTTTCAAGTGCCGTAAGATTGTTGATGAGGTTGCAGAGCTCAGGCAAGGTCAAATTAATGCACTCGAGCTCCAAATCCTTCACAGATTTGAAGTTGCTATGCAGGGAAGTGAGCGCCGGCTGTGACAGTGTTCGCCAATTGACGTATTGTAAGGAAAGTGATGTGACAGAGGGAAAGGTCAAGTTTCTGGCAAGCAAGTCCCCAGCAGCTGTCTCATTCATCCACTGATCTCCTGCGGGAGGTACAGGATTGTCCCAGTCCATGATGACCCTGTTTTGTGCAATGTCCAACGCATTAAATGAGACTAATGAGAGCGTGGATCCAGGCGAATCAATGAGACAGAGCAATTCTGCTATTTGGATCTGGTCGAGGTGAAGGATCTTGGGTGATGGCAAGAGATAGTATCTAGCGCTCGGCAGCCACGAATGACATACCAAGGCACATTCTGCGATTGAAGTTGTACCGCACAAGTAGGACAGTATTGAATCTATGACATCGAGTGGCAATGAGACCGACATTTCGGTTCTATGTGAGTTCAAAGAGTAAAATTGTAGGGGAGTTGCACTCTAGCCTTTGCACGGCGTCCCTCGGCGGTTGCATTTTCTAAAATTAGAGTGCATCACATTCTCCTGATCCGCAATTCTGCAGATTTCAGATTTCAGTGATCGTGATCAATGTCAAGCTACGGTACAGCACTGTACAGCCTTCAGTGAATTTGATTACATATGTAGCTTACATTCAATTCATGGAGACATTTTAGACAAGGAGAGGAGTATTTTATAGACGGACGTACAAGACCAGAAAACGATCGTGCAAACCCTCAAGGCCTCACAGATTCCCTTTCCACATGATGAGTTCCTCCGCGTGAATCCCGCGGAAGTGATGATCAGCGTCTCTGACCACAGACTTCTTTCTCGGAGGGAGTTCCTGCACCACGTTACTCATAGTAGGCCGCTGTGAGGCATCTGCAACCCAACACTGTTCAACAAGGTGCCACAGATTATCATCTAGCCCTAACGCGGTGCATGGTGTTTTCCAGGGCTCGCACTGAGTAGGGCGCAGTGGGCGCTCTCCCCTCATGATCGCCAACATCACTGGATAATCATTCAGGTCAGGAAATGGGATAGTACCTGAGAATATCTGCATAACAGCGCATGAGCATAAAATGTGTTGAAGATGGGATAAATCACCTCGAGGCACACAAACGCAAAAGAATATACATCGGTCTGAACGGTATTTGTGGGTTGCCTCCCGTCCAGGAGCTCCGGTGCCATCCAACGTGGTGTTCCACCTGTCGCACCGAAGGAAAACGATGTCAGGTTTATTACTTGAGAATTTGATGCCGATGAAAGCCCAAAGTCTGCGAGGCATGCGGAACCCGAGTTGGATATCAATATGTTGACCTTTGTTCAAAATTAGAAATTATATGGATACATCATATCTAAAGGTGTACCGCCTTAAGATCCCCATGCACAATGGTAGGTTGCATAGTATGCAGATACTCCAAACCTTCTGCGACGTCGTTGATCTGTGCATGTAGCCTTATTCAAATCACAAATCATATACATAGTATGAATATCGCTCACTAGGTAAACTCGGTCAACATCTGGAGTATGGAGTAGAAAGTCTTTTAGATTTCCCTTCTCCATCCAAGGAGAGACCAGCCCAATGCGCGCTGTGTTGTTGTGAACATGATGTAGACACAAAAACGGGAGTACATTGGGGTGTCGCAACTGCCGCCATATGAGTGCCTCGCGGAGAACTTTCTGTTGTAATGCCAGTTGAACAACACATCTCTGTCCAAAACATAGCAACACACCTTCATATGGTTTGCAAGATCAGATTTCATGTAGAGTTTCAAGACCTTGACTGCCACTTGTTGTCCAAAGAACAATCCTTTCCATACGTCTCCAAATTGACCACCGGAAACTGCATCAGTCCCTTCAAGATCCACTTGCTGTTGCAGGAGAAAGCTCGGGAAAAGACCTGATCGAGTCGAGAGGCGAAGCATTGCGTGTAAAAATGGGCTTCTGAAAATTTTATCCAGCGTGGTAAGATCTAATAGCTAACCAAAAGGTGCAGGTTAATGCGTCTATTGTGCGCTGATAGATGGAAAACATGCCATTTGAAGCAAGTCCAGCATTGTCTGTGCATCTGATCCTTGAAGGTTCACCAGACGTCTATAATGCTCCTTGTCTGTCATGATACTGTGTAATCGGGCGCATATCATGTCAGTGTCAAGAGCAACAATACTCTCAACGACTTGATCCTTAGGGCCATGCTGCACAGATTCAAGAAAGAGACGGAGGGTATCACGACTTTCTTCGACCCTACATAATGCCGTAAGTAGGTCCCATTCTCTCCAGATATCAATCGAACTCTTCAGTTTTACAGACTCAGCCGTGAAATTGAGGTATATGTAAATGATCAAAGACTACGATTGACAAATCAGAAAAGCTCAAAAGGAGGAGATAAACCGCCGCACCGGGAACAAGATAAAACTGTTGATACAGTGTTTGCATTGATCCTCTACCATGGTATCTGTCACTGACTGATTGACATGCTCGAGAAGGCGATTATAATTGTTTCCCAGCCAGTCAACAGGGCGAAAATCGGCTGATGAGTAGCGAGGAAATTCCTGCAATGAAAGCCTCTTTTGAGCTGAGATATCCATAGAGTGAAAAAGTGGTATTTGAGCCCCGCCGGGCACAGGAGGCTTAAGCAGCTTGGGAGGTGGTTTCTGTAGAGATTAGAAGGGAACAAAATGAAAGCAACAAGGTGACTGACAGTCCGAGAAGTGGGAGATGCAGTAGGGATGGATCTTGGCTTTTGACCTACAACGTGAGATATATTGCGTTGCACTCGGACAGGGATAGGACCAAACACGATGCCGTCATTATTCGCTACAACGAATTGGGTACCATCTTGAATTTGGCCAGATGGTGGGGGATTAAACATGACGTCGTCATCATCCAACGGCATTCCCTGTCCCAATGGTGAGTTTTGTGTTGAAAGTTAACCAGATAAGAAGAACCTCTTCCGGTTCATCGTGAGGTTTGACTCTTTTCCAAAGTGCATGAAATTCTACACTTCCTGCCAAGTCGTTGAGCATTCGACCTGAAATATGTAGCAAAGCACTCACTTCCACTCGCAAAGGCTGCGGCGGAAATGACATCTAGAACACGTTTCCGAACATCGGGAGGTGTGTGGGACGAAGAGAGCAAATCTTCTAAGGTATCGGTGAACTTGGGAGACGTTGATTGCTGTACAAACCAATCATTTTTGACGTTGCGCAACAAAATCGCCCAAAGCTGGCAACATTACACCGTAAGCTGGACGAACAGAAAGTACAATGTGAGTGACTTGCCCGAGCGGCGGCCAGCTGTGCCGTAGGTTCGCCATACTCGAATTCGCGCCGAAGAGCGCGCGCGGCTTCCTTTGCGTTACTTTCATTCATGCTAACTCGTTCGGTAATCTCCAAGATAATATTCCAATCCTCAGACGATGTGGCAGTAAGAAACCCTAGATAGATAGACGTTAGCTCTGATTGGATATAACATGACCTTGACACTGCACCGATCATTCTCGTGAGCTCAGCCTCGCCATCGCCCACTCTATCATTACCTTGATCGCGCGCTTCATGCGCCCCCTGCTTTTCCTTTCCCTTGTCATTACCTTGATCGCGCGCTTCACCCGCCCCCTGCTTTTCCTTTTCCTTGTCTTTACTGCGAATCCAGAATCCGCGTCTCTCCTTCTTCTTAGGAGGATCCTTTTCGCGCTCGTGCTGTCGGTCGTCTGTATGCCCAGACATAGGTATGGACCGTTCCTCAGGATCCTGCTTTGACATTGACCGAGCCAGGTTGAGGGGACCGAGAGTCCTCAACGCAGCAGGCGCGGTCGCTACATTCTTCTTTCCGAGCTGCTGTGGTTGTGGCTCGCGATCTTTGGGAACGGCGGTCGAGTTGATGCTAAATGGAGACGGTGATTGAGTGCCATCGGGAGTGGGTGTCAGTGGCGACAGTGAGGCAAATGACGAATTGTGTGACGGTGAGGCGAGTGCCTGGTTGCCCTGTACGACCTCCCAGCGCTGGCCCTTGCTACGAATAGAGTGGGCAGAGGGCGTCAGGTATGGCTGCTGGTATAATGCATGCTGCTGATGGATTGGGGTGGAGACGTGTTCCTGTGTGTGGGAGACATCAGTGTTTGCTTGTTTCCGTTTTGCAGCGAAAAATTTCCTCATTGCTGGGCAAGATCATGGATTATACGAGGATTGCTACATATATAGGCTGGCAATCGCCGGCAGTGCACTTCTGTGCACTTACATACCATGATGATGATCAAGGGCATCTAAGGGCATGCATCAATGGCATGCATCAATGGAATAGCAGCACGAAGGAAACCAGCTTGAAGGGCGGAGGGGAGATGGGGTACATGTACAGACATACTACTACTAGGTCTATGTCATCGAAAACTTTACATTGGAAACTCCGAGTCGAGACATCTCATGGATATTCAATGATAATATCAGATGGTCAATTCCTTCGCCTTGAAGGAATAGAGTTGGTTACAGATGCCTCTCAACGAGGTGTGGTACATAGACCATGGCAACATTTGCTACAGCTAACAGGGAACGCAAGGCCCCTTCCACAACCACCTTGGAGAGGTCAGGCGATCGCGCCCATCTCCAGGCAATCGGTGACGATAACTCCATAGCCCATCTGGTCCCTGAGAAGATCTTTCGTTACTTTGGAAGAGAGCGACGCGGGGGTGTTGTCTCCGGTAAGGTCAGGCAGTGCCATGTGCCCGACCATCACGCTGGCCACGGGTGGTATGTCGTGTATGAGAGCATTGAAGGGGACGAGCTCTGTTGATTCGAGTTGAGATCTTGGCTTCTTGATGAGTGGAAGAGCGAGATGGGAGTCGACATGTGTGTCACCATGTCCGGGGAAGTGCTTTGCCGAGAGCGCGACGCCGCAGGAAGCAAGGCCGCGGGCTACTGATGATGCATATTTGTGCCACTTCCTTAGGATCTACGATGAGTGTAAGAGTTTGATGACCTAACGATGCATGGTTTACGCACCGTCTCCGAAAGATCGTATGTCTGACAAGAATTGAGAGATGAACGTTAACGAACGCGCAAGTGAGCTTGTAAACTCACCAATTACGGGGTTTCTGGAATCAGAATTGACGTCTACAACAGGGCTACAAAAGAATGGGATATTGTTGTCGGGACCCTACTCACCATTGTGCCGTCGAGGACGTGTTCGCGTGCGATGACAGCATTAACAGCATTTGAATCTTCGAGAATGTCAAAAAAGCAAAACCCCTTGAGGCTTGAAGCTTAAGTGAAGTGCCCAACGCGTCTCGTATCTCTGGCTTGCAAGGATGGCTGTACCTTTCCAAATTGGGAAAAATAATCCCTCAAGCCTTCTGAAGACAATCGGGAGGAAGAAGCAAGTGGCTATCAGCGCTACATACGGCGAGGTGGTGCAAAGGCAAGATACCATGTCCCAGTTGAGACCTCCAATGAAGAGTTTGCTACAAGTCGGACCGTAGGATAGGGGCGGGTGTTGTAAAACGATAGAGTATGCAGTGAGTAGTATGTCGAGTGTTGGCCAAAGAGTATCGAGATCATTAGTACCCAGATCGAAAACACAAAATGCGGAGAAAAGAATAAATAGGCAAGTCATGGGAGCAAGATAACAAAGTATCGTAGCTGGTATCTGCTCGATATAGTGAGGAGACAACACGTAAAACGGAGTACATAATGGAATTGGTGATATGGATCCAAGGTATTAATGTCAGAGTTGCCAAGTGTCATAGTGAGTTTGTAGTGCGAGACCCGGTTGTTTAGGCGCGGACCATGCCAGTAATAAGCAACGACACTATAGTGTTCAGCAAGGGGGGAATGAAAATAAAATAAAACATATTGGGTCGAATTTTTTTCTAAGGGCTATCTGGAGTGACCTACCTACCTATCTGCTTACTAATATTTCCAAATAGGGTAAT
>JAGGAS010018969.1:0-11366 GCA_017657355.1 Termitomyces sp. K1Ac | reverse complement strand
GTCCCAATTGATTCGTCTTCTGAGTTTCATCGCCTCGCCGACGAAATTCAATGACGCAGAAGAACCACCAGAAAAGAATTGCACCAGCTGCAAAAAGAGGTATATAAAGAGAGGTCAGGTCAAGTTGAAGTTCAAAATAGTTGACTCAGACTCATATGCAATCGTGGGATCGCTCGTCACTGGATTTGCGCCGGCTCTTTCAAACTTCCTCGTCAGTATCAACTTGTCTGGCTGTTTGCTGGTTGCATATTGTGGTTTATCTTCCTTTAGCGAAGCAATCTTGATGCCGTATCTTATCAATTATGGAGCCAATCTGGGGTTATATCAGATACCAACTGTTCTATTTTTCAAAGTTTTAAGTGACCCGAACTTGTGACGACACGCATCTACTAAATGGCACATGGATTACTATGCAACGTCTCTATAACGACTTAAATACTTTCGCTAAACATAACACTATATAATCCGAATATCGATCATCAATGTGGACAAGTCTCTACTAATCAAACACTGCCATGGACCAATTAGCAACTTGAGAGATTCTTGCTTCAAAGGTCCTTTGATCTATCAGGGTGTCCACTTATGCAGTATGACAACCGTGACATGACGGCGACGCTTCATACTTATACCTCCAAGATAAAGTAACACCGGCGAAACGCCACCCTAGTAATGATGCCGACATTGACAAGATTCAATTTCCATCAAGGTACTATAAATGTTTGTTCTTCACATACTAATAATCTGCCTCTGAGAGAAGCTGACAGCAACTTGTGTATCGCGGCTTAAGTGGGAACTTTGAACCTTTGACCAGCAGTGGCCGCACCCTGATGTCGACTCTTCCCTAGGTCCTGCAGGATGATATTGAGATGATAGCGATGACATCTACTCCTGCTAATGTGGGAGACCCTCGATCTGTCACTCTTGACTGAGAGCATGTCTCTCTAATGAGTTCTCTGATGTCAGGTTACTCCGAAACGAGGAGACTCGGGGATGTGGGTCCAAGCGTTTTACAGTAACTTTTACTCCTTCCGACAAGTTGCCTGCATCCTCGTTTCATCCCTGCAGGTTGTTTAAGCCACAAGTCTGACACGAGGACGCGACCAATTTTGATGAATTGATGGGCAGCAGGTCTGTTTGAATTATTGGCGACACCATTGTATGTATGTACATAGGGAACACAAGTTACACGAGCGTCGAAAAGTGGAAGGTGAGTAGGATTTTTAAGCTGATGTGAGTAAGTATACAAAAAGAAAAGCGTAACCGGGCGAAAGTAACGTCCGAGAGAAAACGGCGCAACGATGTGTGCTATTTTCAATAAGCCTTCTGGTAGGCTTGTTGAGCTAAGGCCTTCTCTTCTAATTCAATTTCTGCCTCTTCTTGTACGAGCGCGCAGGGAGTACAGCAGCAAGAAGTCAAACAATCGGTACAACCTCCTCCGTGGATGCCATAGCGATTGCGAATATTACCACGATTGCTGATCTAGATGGAACAGATTGAGATAGCGATCTTGAGCGGAATGACGAGTCATTTACTTACCTGCAAGATACATCCGACACCCAAACACGCCGAGATGAGGCCATAGAGGAAGCAATCACCGTTGCACGCGCTTCCGCCTTCTGGGTCGGGTACTCCATTGCGTTCAAGGTAGTTCAGACGTTCCTTGTTACGACCGTATACGATACAGGGTAAGCACCATGCCAGGCAACCTGCACGTCAATGGGGTCAAGATAAGTTGAGTCGAGAGTAACAAGAACATACATGTTCCAACGCTACTGCAAGCACAAATACCGGTGCTCCATTCTCTGCCCTGTCCATCGACGTTAGGCTTGTTGAGTGCGTTCCTGGGGTTGACGACCATGCCATGGGAGGCGATCGGCTGCTGGACGATGGGCTGCTGTACAACGGGTGGTTTGGTGTCGTAAGGAGCGGACATTTCGGGTACTTCTGAGCGGAAGTATGGAGGGGGAGAGAGAAGGATCTATAAGATCACTTGTTTAGACATGATTTTATAGGTGCTAGGTGTCAGCCCTAGGCGGGGAAGCGATATCAGTCGCTTCCGATACAGCCCGTTTCCCTGTACGGTGTGGGCTGTTCGTGATGAGATGTTTGGGAGTTGCGCCCATTCGACTCGAAACAGCCTGATCTGACGACATAAGACGTACATCCACGGTACTTACACGCCGTTTTGACTTAAGCCGTTTTGCCTAATCAAAGTCCTTTGTTTTCGAAAGATGTTGGACGGGAGTAAGGTTGAGGAAGGACTGCAAAAACAGAAATCAGTCGAATCAGTTTCCAGGGTCGTGCTCGGATATCTCATATGTACGGAAACATACACTTCATAAAGTTTGACCCTACTTACTAGTCAAGGTATTCCAAGGAATACCGTGCGGTGTATGGGTCCTGTGGAGACAACAGAACATCCTCCGAGTTCTTGGATCCTGTGTCGATCCGCCCTCTGCGTTTCAAGAACCTGATGAAATTGCTACATAGCCGACAGACCGTAAGTATTTGAAGATGGATCTGAAGGAATCAGCTGCAGCATGATTGTGGACTTGACGGAAAAAGTCATACTGATTTGATTTGAGTCACTTACATAAGGTCCACGTGGCAATCACGATTCACGAAGTTGATCTTGTCGCCTTGCCTGGCCGCACATGCCCAGCGCGCTCAGGCGCGCTCACCGCCCATTTAGCGAGCCATGTTCTTGATCATGTATCCAACTTGCCCCTTCAAACTTGAATTTTGTGATCTTCGGCATCATTCGAATTCACTACTGTTTCTTGGTTCAACATCAAAACCTTGGTCTGCCACTGTCGGAGCGATTTATCGTCCGATTTCTCACCATATCTGTGGAGCCAATCTGGAAAGGAGTGCTCAATGGCAAGTGCGATACGCTCAACTTGAAACACTCAGGACAAGTTCGGCCAGACATAATTTGAACCTGTGCGCCGCAATTTGCAGAACACCTATTGATGCTTGAACAGAACAAGGTCTTGTTTAATGCGTGCGTATTCATCCATGAATAAACCTACATCAACACTATATAGTGCCTGTGTTAGGTTGCTTGCTTTACGACTAGATCCCAGTCTTCAACCACGATCTCCAAATTGTCTGCAACATCCGGTTTTGCAGGCCGAGCTCCATAAAATCCAATCCATATCTCTTCCTGACGGTCTTGGGACGCAGTGAAGACCCATGTAACCTCTCTCATCACTTCCCCACCAATCTTGATAAACAGACTCGTCCCTGTGCCTTCCTCTTCCCGCTCAAACTCTACGACCGTACTTACACGTCCCGTGACATCGGATGTGCCGGACACGGGAGGCGATACACTCCAATCCGCACCATGGCCTCCTCCAGTTGTAACAACAACGCTTTGCTTTGCGACCCCATCCACGTATTCGAGGCCACCTTTGATCCATTTAGTCTGATCCCCCGGGAAAAGGAGCGCCAAGCCTCCTTGATCATACAAAACTCCTGGTAGGAACGATATCGTCGTCGTAGCACGGATAAAGGACGACAGTGATACGGAGGCGTAGAAAGTTGGTTGGTTTGCGGAGATCAGAGGAAGAGAGGAGGGTGGTCCATCGATCGGTGTAGGCTTGAGCCAGAGATCGGTGCCAGGAGGGATTGAAAAGCGAAAGGGAAAAGAAGTCGGTGGAGTTTGTGTTGTGTTGTGGGGGTGCAGTTCGGTGCTCATGGTCAGCGATATGCGATGATTGGCGCAGGTGATTCCCAGAGCAATTGAGTAAGAAGGTAAGTGATTCCCAGAGCAATTGACTAAAGAGATGATGATCTTCTAACGTCATGTGGTCAGATCACGAGAAAAGTACAACCTAAGTATACTTATAATCTGTGTGAACACATGCTCATCTATCGTAGTTGAGAGTCTTGTTTAGACTTCGAATAATGTTCATGGCAATACGACGGGCAACGGACTTGTGGGCGAGAAAACCTGTCATACTGAGTTCCATTCAACGACCCTTATCGGCGACTTATATAGTCACATCCCTTCGGCGTGCACAGGGCAGGTAAATCATAGTATCGATGCGTGAGAGGTTAGTAGTCGAATGCGTCTCCTTAGTTGTTTGGTGACAATACAAAGTGCCTTTCGGGGGACTTGGCCCTATTGTCGTTGATCTACTTGATTGATTGTTATTGCTGTACACAAGGGAGTATCTTTAATACACTTGAGTGGTCAATGTTCTGCCTGTTCGACCCACGTCAAAAAATCTTGCGGCCTATGGAAGAACGTTTAACGGTTTGACCTTTATTATATTTCTCTTTTTGATCAATATCCTGACTCGTCAAATCTTCCAGTGCTCAACCTATCTGACAATTTCCCTATCTGACATTTGGTACGCTCTTTACCCATCATTTAAGATAAGGCCCCTTTCTGCGCAACGTACTACACTTTGGTAGTTGCACGACAAAGTTGTCACTCTATGAATCGTCAAGCAAGATAAGTTTCTCTTCATTGTGAGATGAAAGCACGAATAATCATATTTTGTGGACAGAAACTTACTGGAGTCCATATAATGGTGTGAATCATGATGCATGATGCATGAGGTAGTAACATAGTGATAATGATCGCATACTATCTTTCCAGTTCAGAGACGAATCAGAAAATCACCGATTTTGCTCCGCTTCAAGATCATCCCACTTTCCAAGACGGTAGATCGATGGAAGGGCTTCCCAGACCTTCTCTCGGTCCCTCCTATGTTGAACCTCCACATACTCTAGACACCTGGGGCAGATCTTGAGCGAGTCCCAGTCGCTGAACGGCTCAAGTGGATGCGAGACAATTCTAAGCTCCTCCGTGCGACGCCACGACATAAGTTGTGGCAGTCGAGACTGACAAGAAGACTGGCATCCAGGGGCCCTGGTAGTCTCGAAGAGAAACCTGTGGGTCAAGGATTTCTGTAGCTCCCACAATTTCTCTTTGCCTACGAGACAGAGAGCTTTATCCTGCCAGGATAGTACAGTATCGTTGAGAAGCGCGTCGTTCGGAATGCTGGTAGAGACGTAGAATGCCCAGGGAAGGATCTCAGGGATATTGACCTCACGGCCGAGAGGGATAGCTCGTACAATGGAAGATGCATTATATGAGTACTTGGAAGATAGGAGTATGTCACAGTCACTCAAAGATGATGGAAATATTCTTCTCAATATTGAGATGCATTTATCACGCAGGATGGCGATGTCGTATTTGGTGCTTATTCGAAGTATACCGGAGACGAATTGAATGATTGCGGGGAGTTCTGCGTCATGTGGGAGCTTATCGAAATGACTGCGAGTGACAAGTGTTTAGAACTTTGATTAGAGAGATCAAGCGAGCTGGACTGACAAGGGTTCATAAAGTGCTCTCAAGACGTCCGTGAAATCATCGAGATTGTCCGCGAGATGAACTACAGGGATATCGTCTATCGTTTCTGCGTCACTCTGGGGCTGCGGGACGATGAACAAGTCTGAAAAGACTTTGGAGTGATGGCCGAGTATCGACTTGTGGACGCAGAACGCTACATCCTGTATAACAAGGATTATAGACCCATCGGAGAACCAGAAGTCTTCGCTCTGTCGAAACATCTTGTGATCCAAGGTCGCCCTCATGGCCATGTAAAATGAACAAGAAAACTTTTCAGGACCGGTACTTAGAAAACAAGAACATGTGATATCCAAATATGGCAACATGGGGTCTCGACGACTCCAAATATGACGTAACGATTCTATGAACAAGTCCTGACAGGGACACTCTTTGGCCCTCGTTATGAACTCTATGATCTACACTGCTGTCATCAAGCTGCAGAAGGACCTTTCCCCCTCCCCTTTTGCTCGTCAGTCTAATATCACGACAAGGTACCCTGAGCTCTCAACTTACTAGGAACCTTCGCACAATATCTTTCACAAGGATCCAATTGGCTAAAAATTTATTTCAAGTACAACTACTGTTTTTTTCATCCTTCAAATGCTCCAGATCAATGAGAATTTCTCGGATAACTTCAGAAGATGGGGGATTTGACCGAGAGGTCATGAAGTGCCGAAAATTTGAAAGTGTAACAGCATCGGTATCAGTAACATGTCTAGTGTCCACCCCTTTCAAGTCAGCGTGAGCGGCGACAGTGTCGATACTCGGACGCTCTTGAGGATCACGATTCCAGCAAGATTCCATAAGGCTCCAAAATGATCTGGACAGTCGCATAGGCCACCAAGCCGGGCTCAAATCTGTGGGACAAGATGGACGTGCTCCAGCTTTAACTTTAAGCAAGATTGTGGCCTCGAGCTTCCCAAGCTCAAAGAACGGCAGCTTCTCAGTGAAAATCTGTGTGACATGTAGCTTGTTACTATCATTGTAAAGATAGTGACGTACCTCGTACGCAACACAAGAGAAGGCATAGATATCAGATGCCTTGGTATTATTGACCACTTCGTCATTCACGTCGTCAAACAGTTCAGGAGCCTGCCAGCGGACAGAACCACCCTTTGACGCAGGAGTCGAGTGTGATGCCCAGTACAGAATTTCAGGGTCAGAAACAGAGGAAAGACCAAAATCAGCTATGGTCGCCCTTCGGAATTTGTTAACGAGAATGTTCTCCTAGGTTCAATGATTCAGCATCAAGATCTGGTAAAAATCAAAGAAAAAACAAACCCCTTTCAGATCTCCATGAACTATGTCTCGTGAATGTAAAAAAGCCACCCCTGATGCCACATCGGAGACCTAAGTGGTAATGGAATTAGCGTTCGGGAGTCGGTATGTTTGAATGCAACTTGAATTACCAAAAGCCTACGATTCACTTCGGGATAATCACTCAAGAAACATTTGACATCTTGATCCATCCATGGCGATACAAGACAAAGACGATTGTTAAAGCGATATATTCCGTAGAATGGAAGGACGTTAGGGTGTCGTAATTGACCCCAGAGTATAGCTTCTGCAGAAATTCGCTTTGATGGACACTCAGGAGCCATCCCTTCACTGGTAAAGATGCATACCTTGAGGAACGACTGCAGGTGAGAAGTTTGGTACACTCGAATGACCTTGAGACAAACGAGCTGACCACCACAGTACCCCTTATAAATGTCCGCAAATCCGCCAGACGCTACCGGATGATCCTCATTCAACTCTATTCCCCTCAGGTCAAAGCATGTCGGAAACAAGCCAGAAGACTTAGAGAGACGTTGTGTCGCGACGAGAAGGTTACGCCGGAGTTCTGGAGGTAACCCAGGTAAATCTAAAGCCTGTTATGCCAGTAAGAAATGACATTGGACATTCAGGTGGACCAAAGCAACAAACAAAGTGGAATAAATCTAGAAGCCGTTGTGCATTGCAGCTACGAAGGACCAGTAGGCGTCTGTATTGTGATACACTTTTGAAGATGTCGGCCAGTCTCGTATTTACCATCTGTTCTGAGAGTTGAAAACTTGAAGGCGATATGAGTGTTTTTTTGCTTACAATCATGGCTTGAATTTTCGAAAAATCCTCCTGCAATGCAGGGTACCGCTGATATAACTCAGTATAAACCGCATCGACGAGGTCTTGAAAGCGAGAAAGCGACAGCGAAGACAATCGTTGTCGATCTTGATTTCGTACAGAAGAGAAGCGAGCCCGACGAGGAAGAAATGGTGCTGATCATGGATTGGATTAATATGAACTCCAGAGACAGAAGATCGTCCAGCTTACTTGTGTATTCGTCCCGCCAGGCCTTCTGACGGCGCAATAACTCATCATAAATATCGGTTGAAAGTTCAAATAACCTAACGTTGTCGAGCATAATCAATTTATGTTGAGCGGTTGATTGGCTCAGGTCTCCAGAGTGATCTTTGCGTGGAAGGTACCCATGAAATATATCATGATGCTCTTTCAAGGCCAGTAACGCTTCATGACCATGAAGAACATTTGTTGGTATTGAGTGCTGAATAGCGTCAATAGTCATCGACAAGGACGACTTTTGCGAGTTGACTCCCGGAGTATATTCTGGTGGTGTGTCGTAGATCCAAGGGACATTATCTTTCTTGTCGGAATTCAAAGCCAGCCCAGTATCTTCGTGGCGATCAGCTGCAGCCTCACGTCCTCTGGAATTTGTGCACGTTAGGTATGGAGGGTGTGAGTCAGAGTTTGCCGGCGGTGACCATGCTTTCTCAGAGTTCTCAGGATGTGCGATAGTTGGATTGCTTTTGTTTTCTGTAGAGGAGCCTTTATGAAAGGATATCTGCGTATTTTCGCCAAGGTGAGAAGGGTGCTGATATCCTTGGGAAACCATGGCAGCGCATATTGTAAGTATGCTCACGATAGTGCCAGGCGTGCTGTCAGTAGCCTCAACCAGAGTGTCTGAAAAACGACCTTCTGTCGATGGATTGGACGTCAACGTTGAATGTGATATAAGCTAAAATGACGGACGCACTGAGCATCTTTCTCGCCACTTCGCAAAAGCTTGTTGATGGGTGAACTCTCGTACTATTCTTCATAACCCTGGTGATGTTGCTTTCCAAAGCGACTACACCGAATTTGGCAAAATAGAAAGCAACGTCCCGGAGAGCACACAATCCGAGTAATTGTCGGGAGGCACACCCTTCATTCTGAACAGAATTGACATGGTCCGTGATACATACTGCCGAAGCGCCCTTATACTTCATAATCCGTGCAACTTTACGCACAGAGTAATGAGGGCTGATGAAGAGAGGACAACTTTGATTTGCGGCGACCACGCTGAAATCGGGCATGGATGACTTTTGGACAAGTTCCCCGGCAGAAGCGAGCATATGTGCAAGGGGCTCGTTTGGCCCTAATGTTGTTCTAGCAGCAAGAACGGCCTTGAATAGATTCTCTGAGGTATCCAATTTATGGCAATTGTTCTCGAGATATTCGTTGAACACATCCCTGATATGGAGTACACGTAGAACCCCCATATTCTGATTACAAATTGGCTTCAAAGGAAATCAGCCAAGTAGAATATATCGAGAGAAAGAAAGTACAGCACCAGATGTTTTATCTTGTGAGAAACCATCAGCATCAAGGCGCGATTCGAGTCTATATGATCATGGGCGATCAAAAGATTCTTAGTCATGATTTGGCTAACGATAGTGGAACGGGGATCGAGACCGTAGGCAATAATCTAAGTCGTGAAAGAGTATACAAATGACTCGCACACACAGAGAAAGAGGCAACGCACACGGTAGACTATGTCTGTTGATGTAATTATGCCAACTAGTTCATTATTCTTGCCCAGGGCAAGAATGTAGTCCTTCTTGGCTTCGCATAACTGGAGAGCTTCTGCCATTGTAGCAGTTTCAAGGACAGAAACGGCGCGCTCTGGAGATGCCGCAAGGTCTCTTTTCGACTTCCGGTCCCTAGCAGCCGAGGGGTACAGAGGATTTTTGTTCAATATCTCACCATAATTCTTCCGTGTTGTCTGAACAAAATTCGTCGGTGATTGCTACCTGTCTGACGAAATGACAAACCAACCTTATGTCCCTCGGAAAACTTGTTTCTAAAGTCTGATGGACAAGAATTACGAGGAGCGAACATCGCAAAATGAATCTTCAGGGCAATCAGACGGATACATGCACACAGTGTGTTCTGTTGAGGGGAAGTGGGGCGTGGGTATCAGATACTAGCCATCAGTTCAAGTAGTAGTTCTATGTTTCCAAGCAGCTGAGAAGATATCCGAAGTGGGAGACAATGCTGTGAAGTCGTCATAGATATTGTTGATGATCCGATCTTCGTTTCTAGAAACAAACTGCCCAATGGCGGAAATTGAAAACAGGCAATGATCGAACCTCAGGCCTCATCATGAGTACTAGGTGTATCCATTTACAAGGAAAGAGACTTGCGAATCCTGCTGAGTCGGTTATCGGTGACTCCAATGTGAAGTCGTTGCCGCCGAGATGTCATAAGCGTCTTGCGTCATTAGTAGAGTCTATTCAATAATGGTAATAGGACCTAATGGGACATGTGATCGAAAGGGATGGCCTATCATTGTATCAAGCCGCGACCATGTGTGTAATCGAATTTCTTTAGAATGTGAAGCAATGATGATCGGCAAGAAAGGATACGGTCAGAGTATAATGTTCGATGGGAGAATGTCCGCAGTCCAAGTTCGGTGATATTGGATCCGCATGCAGTCGCGAAAGGCATATACAGTACAGTAAGTACAAGGTACTTGACTAGTTCAACCCGGCTTCTTCCGAGAAAAAGAAAACACGTTATCCGGCAGTGAAACAGAGTAGGACTACTAGGATGTAAGTTGAGCGCTGAGCTTTGAATTGGAGAAGGATGTGCGCGCAAGCAGTGACGATGCTCGAGTTCATACGGCCCTCTGGTCAGTAAGAAAACACTACCGTGAGAACTTGAACTTTGATCACATCATGATTGGACATTGTGACGGCTTTACATAATCGGCATCGTCCGCTTCGATGGCAAGGCTCTCAGTTTTCACAATGGCTTCTGGGCACTATGATTCTGAAGCTAAATTCTATCCGACTTGACTGACACCTTGAATCTTGAAAATCTGCTGGGGATCCGCCCGTGTTTAACATATTCCAATGAGCCAGGTCTTCTGTAATTTGTGACGACATAAAATGTCTCAGACCGCAATCGCTCCACTAGTACTGGTATAACTGTGATATACCTACTGAACTTACCTCTACCCGCATCCAATATCAATCGTAACATACTATGGCAGAAAAGAATATTCAAGAAGGTGACGAAGGTAAGTTCGAACAGGGTCTAAGTGACTGGCGAGGCATTTTAATACTATTCTTCCCTATTGCACACACGCAGTCTCTTGGAAATGGGGTACCTCAGAGCCTACTGGAACCGTAGCCGAAGTGAAGACAGCAGGAAAGCTTGAGATCGAAACCAAAGGGAAGCTCGTTCACAAGAACGCCGATCCGTCGAATCCAGCTGTCCACGTCGAGCGCACCGGAAACGACGTCGTTAAACGTGCCAGTGAACTCACTAAGCTCAGTTCATCTGCTGAGGGTGGTACTTCCGAAACATTTGAATCCAGCGAGAAAGACGAATCGCTCATGACGGAGGAACATGGAGACGATGCTGGCGAGAAGGAGGCTGAGAAGCAAAAACCAGCTGAGAAGGCGGTGCCGAAGAAAAGAGCTCCTCGTAAGAAATCGAATGCGGTTGCCATTACCGGAGAGAAGCGTACAGCGGATGACGGGGCTGGCGATGTCGAGGGAGCAACGGAGGATGCTAATGGCAAGAAGCCGAAGAAGCCGAAGACCACGAAGGCTGATGCTGGTGGCGAGAAGAAAGGGCCAGGGCGACCGAGAAAGGATTCCAAGACGAAGAAAGTACAAGATGAGCAGAAACGTGCGAAGGGCGAGGCGATGAATGTCGATGCAAACGCTCAGCC
>JAGGAS010018965.1:0-11566 GCA_017657355.1 Termitomyces sp. K1Ac | reverse complement strand
ACTGGACAACGGCCACAATTACATGTTACAAACTTCTGATGTAAAACAACATTGATAGTGACATTGGTATCATTTCAGGTGATAGTTTCGGCCTCCGTTATCTTTACCCACAGCCCACCCTATACGCCGTATCCAATCAGGCAAGAGACGGATATCATCACAAGGCTCACTTACTTGAGCATACATGGTCAAATGCGACTTGGGATACACCCTCTCAATCGTCTTGCGACCAACACCTTCCGCCCAATGCGCAGGAGGCTTGGCATGAGGTGGAGCTGCGGACTCATCGAGCGTGACGGCGGTAAACTGCTGCATGAAACGGATGAGCATGAATGACATCTCGTTGTATGCGCACTGAAGAGTTTGATATCAGGAAGATCATTCAATTAGGATGAGAGTGATGACAGCAGACCTGTTGGCCGAGGCAAATGCGCGGGCCGGCATTGAAAGGAAGGAAGATAAACGAGTTCTTGATGAGGTATTTCTTGAGCCTGTCGTCGAGGAAGCGATCGGGGTCAAACTCCTCCGCTGTTATTTCGTCAATCTCAGCTTCCAACTCCTTAACAGCACAAAGAGATAAGTACCATCCGGACCCCAGAGGTCTTTACGTCGGTGCATGAGGAAGACGGAGTAGGGGACTCTGCAGTGCGGAATGATCAGATTCAATTTTGTGCCTTGGAGACTGATTAGCGTCGAATACATACTTGGTTCCAGCGGGGATGTAGATGGGCTTTTCGGTCGGGTCGTGCGAGGGCCAAGTGGTTGCGTGGATATTCTCACTTCTATGTGTCAATGCCAAAAATATGTGAGGCAAGAACATTCAATTCACCGAGTATTGAATGGGCTTGAAGTCGTTCAGTACGGGTATAGAGGAGTTCCAAGAGGTGGACTTACACTATAGGAAAGAGTCTCAATGTCTCTAAAAGGTGAGAAGTCATGAGTTACGAGAGAAAGAACATTCAAGATGGTGGCGCACCGTTGATGACGGCTCTGAGGTACTTCATATCCCTGATGTCGTCATAGTCTGGGCGACGAGTCGGTCCAACTTTCGCGAGAACTTCTTCGCGGAGGCGGGAATGAACGGCGGGATACATAGCCAAGAAGTAAATCACAAATGTGAGGGTGGAAGCGGTCGTATCGCGTCCTGCAATCATGATGTTCAGGCTGCATATAACCAAGTGTCAACCCTGAGAACTGAAGTTTTCTAAGACAATCTTACGTCTCGTCTCTCAGAACCACAGGGTCTTCCATTATTGCAATCAATTTCTAGCTCAGTCCAAAGGGAAGGACACGCACCAGATGAAAGGCGAACGAGATGATCAATCAATGTCTCTCCTTCCTCGAGATGTGACTCCGTCTTACTCTCTGAACCAGTCTTGGGAGCAGCAGAGTTCTTAGCAATAGCATCTTGAATAATCGGGTCCAAATATGCTCTAACAATCTCCATCGGCTTTTTCGTTTTGTCCTCGAAGATCTCCGCGAGCGGCCATATCCACCCATATCGCTCACGACTCGAGATAACCTCCTGAGCCTGAGCGAAAGCCATGGCGAACTCGTTAGCGCGTTTCGCTTGGGGTGCGGCAGAGTCCAGTGTGGCGTAGGTGACGTTGTGTGGGTAGGGGATGCCAGCGGTGAGGCTGTGGACGCAATGGCCGAAGAGGAATTCGCTAGCGGAATCCAGGGTGAAGCGAGACATGAGATCCTACAAGCCAGGAGATGAAAGAATATGGGATGTGCTAGGTAGATCGACGTACTTGGAAGTCAATGGCGTGCCCGCTACGCATGCGTTCCTTGATTAAGGCGAATACGGTAGTTGTGTGACGGTCGAAGAGGTCGAAGTCACTAATTCGATCGCGGGTGAAGAAGGGCCGTGTCATAGACCTGTGGAATCTTTGAGGGCTTTAGGAGGGTTCATCGCTAAGGGAAAAGACCCGTACTTCCACATATCACCGTCAGAATTGAAGACTCCTGAACCTAGGACGGAAAACATTGAATATTGGAATCGTTTCCCTACTCAAGTAATGAGCTTGGACGAGTAACGGTTAGGCGTCTGTAACAAACCTTTCTCGTAGTTAGGAAAGTCAGTCGCAAGGATCGTCTTGATGTGCTCAGGCCAAACTGTTATGATCATATCCGACCACAATATACGCAGGTTCACCACTGGGTCTCCCTGGCCGATATAATCATTCAGACCATCGCCTAGAACAAGTTATGTATATCTGTCTGAGCATGATCAAGGTTTCTGCCTGCATACCAATGTAGCCAGTGTCCCAAAGGCGCCGCATGGTAGCCAAGATATCAATATTCCCTAGAGATTTCCCATCGATTCTACGGGCAAGACGAGCCCCAAGCTTGGCTGCTTGGCGCCTATCATCAAAGTGCTTGTACATCATACGAATGGTAGCAATGATCGGCAAGAAAAATAACGATCCTAAGACTGTCAGCCATGTTGGGAGTAAATAACCGCCGAATAGTCCACGATTGCTCAAGGCCTTAAGCGTGATTCCAAAAGCCGCAGAGGGTATGACAAGCCGATAGGTCTGATAGAAGATAAAGGCGACGCCTGGAGTTAGAGTTACCATGTCGGATTGTTGGGAAGAGCCCAACAGGTAGGGCTGGAATGATGTAGTTTATGTTTTCAGGACTTTATATGTAAGGGCCGCAGTGACGGCATTCGTACAACCAGGTATGGACAGCGCGTCATGTGTCCATTGGACCTTGGAGAGAATGAACGTGAAATTCCTCGGCAAACAGTATCTACGAATCAATATGTAGACGTGAGTAATTCGAAGTTTTTCCCCATGAAGGTAGATAGGATACGTATGTACATAAGCGAAAAGCATTACACACCGGTCTATGGGGTTCCGTTGGTCGAGACGTTTTTCATTCTGGCAAAGAAGTTAACTGCAAAGAAAAGATAGCCCAAAGGTCGGGTTAGGGTTTATCGTCCTCATTCACCGTGACGACCCCGTTTGGCTGAATGTGAGCAAGGGGACATCTCGCACACCCAAAATGCCTGGACCAGCGCCGTTTGGCTCGGATGATGAACTCATAGCCATAGAGGAGGATGAAGGAGAGTTTGGTGCGTTTGTCGATGTCTTACTTGTTCATTTCTGACGATCGTGTTCAGACTCGGATGATCAGGATTCCCCAGGGGGTTCTGACGGTGAAGACGACGACGATGACGAGGAGGAAGACGAAAGCGAGGCTGACGAAGAGCAAGTAGATGGTGGTGCTGAAGAAGAAATCGAAGGCGATTTCGAGCAAGTTTTACTCTGCCTATCCTAACGTAAGCTGACTTTTCTCCTTCAGCCGACTCGTCAAAAACATTAGGTCGAGAAACGATTCTTCTGCAAGTGCTGGACTAACGAAAGATTGGGATTTCAACATCGAAGAAAAAGATGCAGAGTTTCTGGACGATCTTCGTGAAGCCTCTGGAATCGGGCGCAGGAGGAAGAAAGGAGTGAGTTTCAGACGCGTCAACGCGCGAAAATTACTCATCAAGAGTGCAGAAAGGTCGACAAGTGGGACCAGCCTTGTCCCAACAGGTCCGCTCTCTCATTGGCGACGGCAACCAGGCCTATGTCGACAATAATCTCCCAGAGGCGATCCGCATCATGCAAGAAGTCATTCGTATCGAACCGCGAGCAGCATCTGCCTGGTCTGTTCTAGCGCAATGTTACACGGACATGGACCAGCCTCAGAAGGCACTTCAACTGAGGATCATGGCTGCTCACCTGCGACATGACGCGGACGAGTGGGATCGGCTCGCAAGCCAATCTAGGGAGCAGGGTTACAACCAACAGGCTTTGTACTGTTATCGAAAAGTCTACAGTCTCGATCCTACTAATGTCGACGCGCTCTGGGACCGCGCTTCTCTCGCGAAGGAAATAGGCGAGTTGAAGACCGCACGGAATGCCTTCCTCGCTATCCTCAAGCGCTTCCCGCACGATCTGACCGTACTCGCCGAGCTTCGTCCCATCCTCATCGAGCTCTCTGAACTTTCTACCTGCGCCAGCTTCTTTCGACAAGCATTTGTTCACTACCAGAAGGCTTACCCTTCTGGTCGGGGTATTGACATCGCGTCCAATACAGAGATCCCTGGTGGAGGCTTCGGACTCATGGAGTTGCTTGTCATGGCGGACCTTTTCAACACCCTTGGGGAACATGAGAATGCGATCGACGTCATCAGGAAGGGATGTAGATGGCTGCAAGGGCGAGCAGATCAGATGTACTGGGATGCATGCGATGACGATCGGGAGTATGACCTTCCTGAAATGCCGCCGCGTGGCGGCATAGGTGAAGATGGAGGCGTTGAACCGGGAAGATTTCCTTTGGACATCAATGCTCGACATCGGCTTGCAGTGGCTCGAATCAAGACGGGAGAGATTGCAGAAGGAAAGGTGGGTGACAATCAGACTTATATCGAGTTGATATCTGACTCGTACCTTAGTTACATGCAAGTGCAGTGTTGTCGCAGGATGTCATGGACTACGCACCACTATATGCCGAGATCGCTGACGCCTATTTCGATCAGGAGCTGTACGCTGACGCACGGCCGATATACGAACTTCTTGGATCTGATGCTGCTGTGCGCCTCCTTTTCTTTTCCCGATTGTGTTCATTTTCAAACTTTGGCTGCAGACGAGCAGTCTATATATCCTCTTACAAACCGCTGCGTGTCTGCGGATGCTGGATGAACTCAAGGACGCTGCAGAGGTGTACGAGCAAGGTCAGCTGTTGTGAAAACCTCTGCTTCGCTTTCTGACACGCTTTCAGTTCGGATTGCAGACCCTACTCACAACGAGGCCAAGATGAAGCTGGCCGAGATCTATGAGCTCCTGAACGAGCCTAAGAAGGCACTCGAGCTCGTGTATGAAGGTGTGTACACCAAATTTTCACCTAACTATCGCTTTCTCAAACCCATCCAAGTCATCGACTCGCGCAAGAAACGACCGAGAGAAGCCACCACCTCCCAACCTGCCGAAAGCACTACTGCTTCGACCTCCCTCTTCGAAGAGAAAGCTGCCAAGTCCAAAGCCACGAAAACTCCTGGCCGACTCACCCATGCACAGTTGCGGGAGCTGGAGGCGGAGAAGGAGAAGGAGGTGTTGAGGGGATACAAGATTGTGAAGGAGCAGTGGGCAGGTATGCTTGCGGGCGAAGAGGAGGCGGTGAAGGTGTGGCTTATCGAGGCGGAGAAGCTGATAGAGACATTTAGGGAGACGAGGAATCTTTTCTTGACATCACGGGTGGGCTGTTTTATTTATCTAGGAAGTTTTTGTCCTGATAAGAGGGACATTCTAGACGAATCCGTTTCGTGGTATGTTTCCGCGGTCGCGACCCAAGCAAGATAATCAGAACGAGGTGGATGAGGATCGCATGGCTTCACGGCTGAACCTTGATCTTGGTACGGCAGGTGTTCTGCGGCTCTCATGTGTAGCTCTGAATCCCTTTGTAGAGCAGGATACTTTGTCAAGAAAGTCTGCGAAAGATCGAGCAGTGGACATCTTCCGGGGTGTTTCGTTCAATGAGTGGTTACGTGTTATAATGCAGGTATGAACTTCAGTTCAGTGTTTACACAAGTGTTAAATTGACATTGGCATCCAGTACTGCTTCTTGCTCACGAGGCACGGTAAGTTTGACGCTGCCGACGAAATCCTTCGCCATATTCTTGTATCGAATGCATATCAAGCTCGTCAACGGCAGGACACTATCAGGATAGCCCTGATCGGTACGAGTGTTCTTAAACCGAGATGCCATTCACGACCCTCACGCGCCTTTCAGCTTGTGCGATTGCAGCTCAGCATCCCAACATAGTAGTTGAACAGGCTCGAAAACTCATTACCGTTCATCAGTTCAACAATGAGCCCCAGCGAATTCTAATTGCCGTACTCTCGAGCGGACTGCGGCCTACTGATGCTTTTATTACCTCAACGCTGCAAAAGCATCTGTTCCGCGAGCTGAAGCTCGCAGACGTGGCTGTCAGGACGCCTGAAGTCTTAAGGTGGAACGCTCTCAATAAGCGTTACGCCGCGACTGCCACCGTAAAATCAGAACCAGGCGATGGCGCTGATGATGATGCAGACGATGAACCTGTAGCTACTGCGGACAAGGACTCCAAAGCATTTGAAATACCTACGAAGCACAACCCCATTGTTGTTGCCATCTATGGACAGATCTGCATTGCTGCAAAGAGTTATCAAAGCGCTATCTGTACGTCCAATTGCTTGCATATTTTCACGTGCGTCCTTTGAACAAGCTGCTGACGTCTGACGTGGGACCTCAGTCTACCTCTTGCATGCATATGATTACTGCCCCGAAGATCCCATGATCTGTTTATCGTTAGCCATTGCTTCCATTGGACGTGCAATGCAGCGCCAATCAGACAATCGCCACCATTTGATTACGCAGGTAGGATCACGGCGCTGTCTTAGTGGATTGTTACATGAATTTGCTGACCTTACGGCGGTGCAGGCGATGGCATTCTTGTCACAGTATCGCAAACTGCGGGCTCACGATTCCCAGAGTTTGGGAGAAGTGGAATATAATTTTGGCAGGGCTTTCCATCAACTAGGTGTGTTTTTCCTTCGAGATATTGTCTAGCAAAGAAAGGTTGGTGAGTATATTCACATCACTTGACTGTCTTTTTAGGATTATATTCGCATGCCGTGACACATTACGAACGTGTACTCGAAGTCGCGGAGAAGGCCGCCCCCGATGTAAGTCTTCATGCTCCTCGATATGCATTACTGAATGAAGGTGTCGGGTGCAGGAGAATCATTTTGGAAGAGAAGCTGCCTACAATCTCTCGTTCATCTACGTTTTGACTGGGGCTCCTCCCCTTGCGGTGGCTTTGTATAAACGTTGGCTGTCGATTTGAACCGAAGGGAGTTGTAATGGATGATTTCGTATCAACCCACCGTTCAAATCCAATGCCCTCTGATTTATCGAAAATCGTCGTTACACCCCGCGGTCAGGTCCATGACTTCAACAGACAAGCACACAGTATTTTTGCGACATTTATGAGTATAATCCAGATACAGCCATAGAACAGGGGACAAGCATAACAAACAGAACAAACGTTATATTCAGTGCAATGGTTGCTTAAGCTGGTGTAGCCTACCATTGGTACAGACCGTAACAAATTTGAATTTTTTGTAATCCGTACAATTTATCTACTCTTAGTTATTTCCATCCAGTCCTGACTGATTGTAAATATGCTATCGAGTTTCAAACGACCTCCACAATTCTCAACACGTTCGCGATATTGGAGAGTTGTTGAATATAAAGATTCGTCATAGGGAATGAAGACTTCCATTCGATCCATTCTGGTTCTACCGCACTTGTGGGACTCGATCCAACTCTTGTATCGGTCTTCAAACATCCGAGTCAAATTTTCAAGGTCGTTTATTGAGGGCACAAACAAGGTAACGTGAACGAGGGACGGTAGAAGAGTCCTTTCAGCGATTTTCCGGAGTGTGGTCTTGTCAAGGAATGTTCGTGTCAAAGTAAGCCGATGTACAGATGGCAAGAGATCAAAAAGTAGATCGAATTCGAGGTCAGGACTCGGAGCCTCAGGAGGTGATTGAGATGTCAAAGCCAACCAATTGAGATTGCATCCTGAGCGGCGGATCCAGGAAGCTAATCGAGTGGCTCCAAATATCTGTCCATCTTTTCCATGGAGATGTAATTTGTCAAGTGAAGGGGCAATCAGAAAATCGAGGGGTGTACCTCGAGCCTCTCCGATTCGGCCATTATAGAGTTTCAGTGATTTAAGGTGAGAGAGGACAACGGGCTCTGCGTCTAACATCTCATCCCTTGATGTAAGAAATAACACACATTCCTCGAGGTTAGGGCAGGCTTGAAAGCATTCCAGCGCAGCTCGTAGGGTGATAACTCCGACTCCATAAGCATGGAAGGGGCTATCGACTACGAGCCAAATGCACGTAAGTTGAGCCCACGACTGGGAATGAGGGAAATTGTTGATTGTCGTTCTGAGGTGAAGAATGAGCGTTTTCAGGCGAGGCATTCCCTCTGAGACTGCAGAATCTGGTAAAGAGACCCAACGCTCCAATGGAAGACGAAGGACAGTAAGATTTGGGAAGGTGATCTGAGGTGTGACTAGGAAACCTTCCCCAAAAAAGTCCGACTGTAGGTGGAGTTCAGTCATGCGACCACTATTGGCTCGGATGACCTTTTCCTCCACAAAGGTTGTGACCTCGGGAGCGCGGGATAGTTCCTCGTCCAATACAGGACCAAACGCCAGATTTAATCTATACGTCGAATAATTGATATGCTGGCTCCAGAATTCGAAATGTTTCTCCAGTGAGTTGTCTTTGATCTCTGCCATGTTGAAGATAACAAAGTCCCAGAAATACGGGTCCGACAACACAATATCTCTCCATAACGAACATACTTGCCTAAGAGCCCAGTGAGGAGAATAGGTGGGCCAGGAAATTGACACGGGGCAGCGCAACGGCAAATTTAAAATTGTGTAACGGAAGATTATCGCCAGTATCTCTCGAGGAAGTCGCTTATGAGGCGCCAGAGCAGTTTCAATAAGTGTCAATTGTTGTGTTTCAATTTCAAGCAGCTTTCGGAGCTCTTGTATTCGATTCTTGACCTCGCCCATTCTTTTCATTGCAATCGCGGTCTCCTTCGGTGACATGATTACCGCATTCGAGTGCGCGGCATCCTGAAAAATGTGATCGATATTTCTTGACGACGTGGATTCTGTGAAACTGAAACATGACATTGGAAATTGAATTGAAGGATACAGTATGCTTTGAACGTACTTGGACATAATACTGTGAAAGTAGTATCTGATTCAGACCTTGGATTTATAGGTCTTGATGACTCGAATCTTTCAAAAGGGCTTCTTCACTGTGATACTATGTGAAAGGAGAGATTTCGTATTGGGCGATGGACTCTGAGGTTTCCAGTCTAACGTCGGACTCGGAAACTTTCAAGTTCCGACGTGGCCGAGTGTTTGCCGAATGGCAGAAGCCGTCAACACCCGTGCCGTTGAGGCTATCAGAAGAGGTAAATATTGGGACATCGACACACATAAACTGTTGGGGCTAGCGAAAGACGTACTGCCCCTCTCGTCAAGTGGCAGTGGGAGAAACGTCGCCGTGAACTCCACCCACCACATATAAGTTTAACCATGGCTCAAAAGGGAGTCGGACTGGTGAAGACTGAGAGAGGAAACCGATGGGTGGAGGTTCTGTATCAAAGTAAGATGGACAGATATCTATACATATAGATAGACAAGCCACTAGTATCAGGCGGGTACTTATCCTGCATCACAACTATTTTGGGCCGGTCATTCGAGGAGGAGAGGCCGAAGAGGGTACTAGGAGACACCTTCCACGAGAGGGTAAGAATGCGGACCCGGAACTTGGAAAAGAGTTGAAGACACAATGCCGAATTCGGATAAGGTACATGTACATTTTCGGATGGTCCCATACGCCTTTAATGATGGGATCCATATTCCATCGTATACCAAATTTCGCTTGAGGTTGGATATAAGGTAGGTTACTCGGATAGTCTGCTGCATCATGATCATGGTACTCGGAAAGACCGGAAGGCAACGGAATTGTTTGAATGTCAATGCACCGACTCCTCCCGCAGGTATTGAAGTTCAATGTCGAAACCTCAGTCGCCTTAAGGTCGAAAACCACAATGACAATTGTCCACTATATTTCAGCGCGTTATTCCACTTGCAATACCAATACAGTCAATTCTACATATCCTTGGAGTGTTCTGAAGGATAGAATCAAGAACAGATCCACAGTCGACAGTTCTGAAATGATTGACCTACCAGTTTTATTGACTTGTGGTGAAGGAAAGACTCATAATCTCATACACAGTCGGCAGTCTTAACCCCCGTGAGCCGGCAGCTGGTGGGTGGGGTACAGATAGCGAATAAGACATATTGGAACCCGTTGCACTGGAAGATATATGAGTCACCGCTAGCGACGTTGGGATTGTTACCGCATCCAATATCACCTGAATTTTTGGTGTGGAAGTTAATGAGAAACTGAAAGATTCGACATAGACCACTGACTAGCTTGTTCTTCAGAGCAGGGCTCACCCACGTCCTGTCCCGTTACCATTCTGGCTGCAAGGAGACAGAAGGGGAGGATGATTGAGTTGAAGTGCATGGTAACTTCTTGTGTGGTTCACTTCGAACTGGTGGACTGCTTGGTCGATGCTGAGGAATTATGGTAGAATGACTTGGTCTTTATAGTGAAGAGAGCTGAAACAGATGGAACTTGGATGGAACAAATCTTGATCGAGAGCATAGGATGACCCACGCTGTCATCGCTTGAGTACGTACTAGGGATCAGTTCGTCGTGCAATTGTTCTAAATCTGTGCAGCACATGGCTCCTGGGGCTCAGAGTCCCTTTCAGGTAGCTAAGCAAGAAAAATTTCTACGACAATTACTATTGACTCTCTCAAATTGGTAGACTGGTGAATACCTGATACTCAACTTGCGTAACTCCTTTAGAACGAAAACAATCTGATCGTTGAGTCCCTGTGTGATGATGGACTTAATTTCCCCGCCTGTCGGTTCGATGGCAAAGCGGACTTTAAATCCCTGGTGAGATGTATAAATCATTAGCATCAGAAGACAAAAGAATGTCAGTTTAAAAGGATTTTAACCTCAATAAGAGAGCACAGGACAACCCACGCTGTCATCGCTCGAGTGCATAAGATTAACTTGGAGTCGTCATTGCAGCTATGAATGAATCTGTGTCGCATATGGCTCCCTAGACTTCTGCGACCATGTATCAAGACACTTTCAACTTAGTAGACTGGTGAATACATAATACTAGACTTTTGTGACTGTTTTGGACCAAAAGAAAAAATGTCGTTGTCGAGTCCAGTAGAGCTTGAAAGACGGTTCTCACGCCTCTAGATCCGACGACAAACCGGTCTTTAAATCCCTTGGGAAGAGTAGAAAGTATCAGAATCGCATCAGAACACTTTGAAGATGAAGGACCTTATGTCTTATGTGATATCGGATGAGTAATCATGATAGCCATCTTGATCCTCCGAAATCTCTCACCATGGCAGCAATAGCCTTGGTACGGATAGGACTGTAGTGCTTTTTGAGAGTGCGGAGCAATTATTGCCAGAATCTCTTAGGAAGTGGCTTACGAGAATCCGATGATTAATCCCGTACTACGTTCTTTGTGTGTGAGTACTTTCCTCCGGTGACATGGTCCCCACGTTTGATCAGTATTTTTCGAGCCTGAGATGGATTCAGTTGAGCTGTAATGGGAGTATTGGCCATCAAATGGTTTCAGAAAGAACAGATGTCTATACTCTTTTTCGGGTCGAGATGAACCGAGAAATTGTCCAAAAAAGAATGTAGCATGACTACCCACTGAACAAATTAGGAGGGTAGAACTAAGGCGGTGTACGCAGCCAGCATCATGATGAACATCGTAGTGAGGATACCTCTCAAGCTGTTTGCTTACAGCAAAATTCATAACGATAGGCCCCTTCGACTTGGGCTTGTTTAGTTATTTGGCTGATCATACCGCTTCTGCC
>JAGGAS010018964.1:0-11590 GCA_017657355.1 Termitomyces sp. K1Ac | reverse complement strand
AACTCACCGAGTCCACCAACTAAGAAGGTCGTCCACTTGTTTCTTTGCCACAGGCCCAGGGATGTCCTCGAAGAAGTCAACAATGAAGTTATATAACATTCCATAGTCAAGACCGTTGTGGATCATCTTCCACAATGTTGCGTCGTTGAGTGAAAAATGCAACTAAGCCATCAATTTTAGCATCAAAGGGATGATGAGCAGATAGTGACATACCATGACTGCTGCATAGGCAATAGAGCGAGGTGTGCATCAGCAAAACGGCCGGTCCCATACTTGACAAAGTATGTCCAACCAACAGGAGTAACGAAATCTGTGAGGTGAAATATATTAGTTCTCTTATATCACCTGATATGCAACCTGGACTTTAAGCGTGAAGCTATTATGTATGCATGTCCGTAGTTATAATGTATCATCATTTGTCCAAAATTGGAATATGGGTCTCAACCTGAGATGACATTATATCCCTCGCCGATCCTGAGTGCCAAGTGAAAATGAAATATAATTTTGCACACATCCTTTGAGGTCTTACTTAGAGGCTATCAGGATGTGAGTGTCAAATAAGACCATTCAAGAAGGGTCTCGTAAAAGATTTCCATTATTATATAGATCATCCAATACCATCATTGAAGCCATTCGATTTTCAATACAGCATTTGATAGCATACAATAGCAATACAATAGCATAGCACAGTCATTAGCACATTATTACTCAGTAGCCGATACCCAGAGCGAAATCATTAGCAAGTCCGATATTAGCAAGGAGCCCATACCCAGGTCCACTCAGACCTTTCATCTATCAGTGTTGACCTCCTCTTCCAACTCGTATTTGTTATCTTCATCACCCTGGCCTCTTCCCTCACCTTCCCCGTTGCTTTTGTAGTCACTCTCCTCATTGTCCATGCCCTCAAGCTCACCGCCACTATCCTGCTCACCTTCCTTGTCACCTTCATCACTCCAGTCTCTGCCCTCAGCTTCCTGCTCGCCACTGGTGTTAATCTCATCATACTGGCCTTCAACTTCTCTTTCCTGATAGTCTTTGGATATGGGCTGACTAGCCTTATACTGATGGTCGGGCTGTTTGTGGTGCGGGCATTCCTTGAACTGACCTTCAGGCTCATTTTCCTTCTCCTTCCTTTGATATTTTTGTGGAAGCTCTATATGCTGATGTTTTAGGTTGCTCTCCACACACTGACGTTTTTGCTGAACTTTGGGCTTGATATCCTCAGGCTGGTGTTTACAGAGTTGACCACCACGCTGTCCTTCAGAACTGATCTCCTCATGCTGGCATTTGCGCTGGCGTCTGCCACACTGGCCCTCAGCACCAATCTCCTCACACCGACGTTCCTCACGTTCAGTGCGTTCCTCACGTTTGGCGTGTTCCTCATGTTTGTGTTCCTCGCATCAATGTTCTTTGTGTTTGTGTTCCTTGCATCGACGTTCCTCACGTTCATGTTCCTTGTGTCGACATTCCTCATGTTCATGTTCCTTGCATTTGTGTTCCTTGTGTTCACATTTGCGTTGACGTTCCGCACATTGGGCTTTTTTGAGGTGTGAGATATTGCTTTCAGGTTTTGGAGCTGGAAGAGCGAGCCTGCGATTGAGACGGATGGTGCCATTGTCACCAAAAAATGTTCTAGACAAAAGAGAATTAGAAAGGGTAGTGTACAAGATAAATCTTTACTTATTCCAAAAGACTAGGGTATTGCGTGCCCACTTGTTGGATGAGAGATCAGAGAAGAGGTTCAAAACATTGTAATAGAAATCAGACATCAAAAAGACCCCATCCTGGACTCCCCACTGGGAAGCTGAGCTCAAAGAATATCGTCCCTAGAAAAACCAATCAGCAATCAATAAGTGATATTAAAAGCAGGATTGGACATTGTGCAACTCAAGAAGCAACTCATTCACTATTGGCAGAGGTGGAGAGGACATTTTTGGGCATAACAAGAGAACTTGAAGGTGATGAATCAGACACTGAGGAGTTCAAAATCAGCAGTTATGAGCAAGACGAGCTACATCAAGCAGCAGGCAATGAGGATCCATATGAGGAACAGCTGCATAACATAAGTGACAATGACTTGCTGGATAACTTGGATGAGGTGGACTTAGATGAAAGCCCTGATTATAGCATGTTTGATAAGTTACTTAGCCATGCAGACTTGTAATGAGTCGAGTAGTAGTTTACATTAGCAGAAAAGTACAACTTCATGAAAGCTTGATATGAGTGCAACATAAGGATTTCTACTCTACTAAAACATATGAGTTAAGCAACTGTAGCAATCTTCTCCTGGCCTTCCTGTTGTCCCACATCTTCTCAACAAATTCATTGAAGCCTGTGATGTCGTCGGATTCTGAAACATACAGAGGTGAGTTCAATCAATAAGCACAGCAGGTGAGGGGGACAGGGACTTTGAAGATATTGTGGGTGTCTCTGCGGTTGTTGGAATGCATAAGGTAGGAGTTACAGGTTTTGTAATGAGTAATGCATCATAGTATGCATCATATTCAGGGTCAGATTCAGTGATGGATGATGAAGGTGAGAGAGGGTGAGTTTGTGTGGCTTGAGGTATTCCAGTGGCTGGTTTGGACGATTGGAGAGTGTGGGGACTCCTGTTTGATAGCGGCAGTGAGGTTGAGCTGGGACCAGTGGTGGTATTCTCTGACCCAGTCTGTTCAGCTATGAGTAGTAGACATAGTCAGTTGTAGCAGACATAGTCAGTTGCCAAGAGAATTGAACTTACTCAGACTGTTGAGACTTTGATGGATGTCGTCCATCTCAGATCTGAAATAGTCTGAGATCCTCTCAAAATCTCCATCGACACATGTAATAAGTTGATTCAATCGGCGGTGGATGGTGAGATCATGGTAATTTGGAGTAGTGGACTGTTTAGAAGTCGGTCCACGGTGCACTGGCATTATAGCGTGTTGGACATGTTACAAGTGGTGAACTTTGGTAAAATGTTATTATAAAATTTGTTGTAGAAGATAGTCAAAGTTTGAAGGCTTGAATATACTCACCAGCTGTCAACAATGACCGTGGTATGCCCACTTTTCATTCATTTAACAGTGTGAACAAAATATGACTGTCCAGAGTGTAGGGAAGTACGTGGGAATCATGAGTTAGGTACCATCTGCATGGTCAATAATCTAATGATCTTATCTTATCTTCATGGACTCGGAATTCTGCACTTGCTGTTTCTTTATAGAATTAGGCCTATGGAGGATGATTTAAGAGTGACAGTCTAACACCAGTGGGGTTTAATAGTGAATTGTATTTATGATGCAATATTTAGTTGTTTTAATTTTGAGTTGTATTTATAATACCGAACAATACTGGCTCCTGTATATATTGTGATCAAAGTCTCAAATAACCATTATTCAATAGTTGTGTAGTGGCATAGGCCTTAATGTGAATCATGAGTAATAGTTACCATACGGGTGGATTTTGATTGCCAAGTAATGAACACATCATTATGACTTTCCATTATAAGGTCAACCTATCCTGGGATCAACCTGGGATGCATTGATCTGGATGGGATGAGATTCCCAAAACAAATCAGATTAATTTAACATGGCTTAGGAGATGTCACTCCTACAAAACCTTCAAACGGTTCATCATAATTATATTGAGCTAACAAGTCTAATCAAGCTACTATAATGATGTCTTCCTTTTCTAACAGGTCCCAGACCATATGTTGCCAAGTAAGGAATCAGCCGTTTCACTGATGTGACGGCTTCCAAGTTCAGTTTTTGTGCATTGGAATTCTTTGTTGCCCTTGTTGACCTCTCATTGCCAATGGTCAAATTTTCATTGCCGTCACTGACAGTAGTAATGCACATTGCCAAAGATGGTGATGTGAAAATGGCATACCAGGTCTGAGAAGATGATGATGATCACTAAAGTAGGCAGAATCCAAACCTTTGTGGCATGTATCTTGACAAGGAGAGAACTTTGTAGATAACCCTTCTCTATGTCCTTGGGATCACCTTTGCCATTTTTGTAGAAACAGGAGGCATAGAACAAGCCTCCTGCATTGAACTTGCCTGCACAGAGGTCAGCTCGTTCCCTAGATCAATGGGAAACTGTCAGTGGACGTTGAAGTACAGAGCTAAACATACCCAAGGTCATCCCAGTTCTTATCCACAGGACAAAGAGCTTGTCTGGTGCCTTTACCATGGAAACCGTGGGCTGCTTTATCAGTGCTTGGGTGCTTGCAGTCAGGATACATTGTACCAAACCAGTCAGCTATGCCATGCTTGCAAGTGCTCAGATCATTGCCTCGCACTTCATTGGCCCCACGTATGAGCTGAAGAAAAACATAGTGATGATGGACATGAATCTAACAAGAGACACACCTTATTGCAAAAGTCTCTGAAGATTGCTGGAGCAGCTGCAGATTCTACAAGCTAGTATGGGGCGTTGTTAGCATGGCATGTCTGAGATCTACTTGACGATGTATGTTGATATATAAGTAATCAAATTTTCCTGTTGAGTTTGTGTCAATTATAGTGTTTTATTCATTCATTTTCATTATAGAGACCAACCAACTACTCAGTGTGAAGAATTGGACTTAGTTACCATAGCTACAATTTTCGTACTGAATGTAGTTCATAAACAAATACAACAAATTTTTAGATTGTGAGCATAAATTATTGCTTTGCCCATAAAAGCACATGTGTAGCTCAGGATGTCTCAGCAATATTCACATGTTGATGTAAAAGAAGTTATATACCAAAGAACGATAGAAGTCATTCATCATATCAGATGGTTTATACTTAAGCTAAAAGGGGTAAGATGAGAATGGCAGACATCGGATTGTTGACAACATAAGTATCATTGCTACAGACTAAAACTAGCGCAGTAAAGCCAAGTTTGCGAATCTTTGATGCATCCTCTTCCTTGACACCTTTGCTTCAGATCTAACATCTTCTTCATATATGTGCGCATCGAGCATTGCCTCTGCATCCTTAGGTGTGAAGTTTGGAGGCATTCTCACCCTACAAGGCTCATCCATTGCAGTTGATATACGTGGCACAGCGTTACACACAAAGGATTTAACTATGCCCGCACATTGATCGTGAATATTGTATGACCCTGTTGTCAACGTCGGGCACAAAAAAGGTTATATAAGTCCCATAAAGACAGTACAACGTGTCCAAAGTCCCTTGAACCTTTTCAAGTTCCATTCTAGCATGCAGAAATTCATCAGTGAGTACACAAAGATTGCCCATTATATGTATGGACGCCTTTATCTTTGACCAACCGACAACCACAAGGTCACAAAAAGTAGATGTCGACTGTAGATGAGTTTTGTTCATGAATAAAATCAACAACTTGGCTTTTGATACGAGTAGGTGCTGCACTGCATGAGGCTGATTGAAGTGCAGACCTAACATAGCATGGAAAAGGTTTGCCACATGCAATCCATATATTTGGGACCATCTGATCATTAGGTGCATGGTGAACGGCGTTGACCCAGGGACCACCAATGAACATGATATTTTGTGCATCGTTTTCCAATGTTTTTGCTGGCATAGAATGCCCTTTAACACAATTGCATCAGTCACTTCAGTATATGATAAGGTTGAATTTGACATACACAATACGCTATCAAACCGCATCAACCACACCACTGAAGTTGTTTCCTTCTCATTGGTTCTCTGCAATAACCACAGTATCCTTTTGGCAACTGAAACAAATGCGCCAATAATAAGTTATCTCAAAGAGGTCAACTTGAGTGGGATTGGTACCATCTCCCAAATGTCGAGATCAGACCAACGGCGTGAGTCTCTGATAGTAATAGCAGTGGTACAAAGCTTAATATAAGACATGATAATGAAACACATAAAGAGAATACAGTACGCACACCGAGAAGAGCGTCTTTTCCTGGAGCTTCATGGGTGTTTCTTGGCAACAACAAAGTAAGCGGAGATACAGTCAGCGTGCAAGCTAAAGAGTTTTGCATGTGATGAGGTTTAATATGTCCAGAATGAGAAGGAAAGGTGGATGGTAGAATAGGAAGATCTTAACTAGTGGACAGAAAGGGAACGGATAGGAAAGATACATTAAACAGACAATCCAAAATGAAAAGAATAAACAACATATGTCAAAAGCAACCATCTCTCAAATTCCATCATGTCTCAAGCCATATGAAGATGTCCCTTCAGACAAATTAATGCAAAGAATGAGCAAAAAAGAACAGATATCATACACTAAGAAGGTATCCAAGATGCAAGGTAGCTGAAAGGAGATTGATCATGATATTCAAGGTGCTCCTTTTAGCAACCTTTATGAGATAAAGTCAAGTAAAGATTGAGAAGAGGATGCACATTATGATCAAAACCAAGAGGAAGGTTGACGAAACCAATGGGAAGGTTGATTGCACTAACAGGAATACCGAGCAGAGAGCGATCACTCGCGTTAGTGTCATTGATATAAGAAGACATCAGGAAAAATAGAAAGGCTATGGACGACTGACTGTGAGTATGTAGTGGTATGGAGGACATATGTGCAGCGCCATAGACATCCATAGATGCCATAGAGGTCTGTAGCATGGCAGGGCTGAAATGTAGATATACAGAGAGATTACTCACCACTATGTGGCGATTCATAGACCTGTGCACAAGGCACATAGCGGTCCATAATGTTCTGATTTTTTTTGTTGTTTGGTAGATATCAGAGCTATACTGACAAAGTTCATTCAATTCTTCTGCTCACAATCTCCAAGCTGCCTCTTTCTTTCACACTACTTGTCTTTTGGCTTGAAATCTCAGTACACCAGCACAACTTGATGCCTTTCAACTGTGCGTAATCTTACATGGATTATCACAACTTGATCACAGCAGTTGGGTGCATTTTGCATGATCAACTTTATCAGTCACAATTGTCACAACTTGAAGCAGTTTTGCCTCCGAGTCCGCCATCATCATTTTGGCATTTGCTTCCACTTCTATTTGACCACCGTTCTTCACTAGTACTTTCAAGTTGGCTACCCGCTCTGCATGTGCTGCGCTTGTTCCTCTCAAGTTACCATACTCTGGCTATGCTGAGTCCTAGGTGCTGAGCATAGTAATGAGTTTTAGCCTGGGGCAGTTTGATTGGTGCCAGCTATTTTCATCATCATGCAAAGCACTAGCAGCACCACCGCCCTAATTATTAGTGACATGTCAGAAACTACTTCAAATCACTAGTTATGTACATCAAGTTCTGTCTGTGCATCTCTATGTGCCTGCTCATCTCTGTCCAGAAATCCTCATGCTCTCTGCACATATTTGATTATGCCTGAAACCATGCAGCTCAAAGAATAGCTGCTCTGCGCTCAAGATTAACTTCCTCCAATGGGCAGTTACAATATTCATGTTGGGCTGGGAGATAGTGTAGGCAGTAGAAGTCATAGTGCTGCAGGTATGGATTCACATAAAACAAAAGTGCCTCATCAAGCACTGAATGGGATGCCCACAAAGGGTTTACTGCTTGGCCATAATTGGGGATCAGGTGACATGATTGTACAATCAAGGAGACCGGTATCACTGAGGTGCATTGTCAATGATTCTGTGAGGAAAAGGATGTTACAAACATGCCGAGGTCAGTGTCAAATTTCTTTAAAGGTTTGAACCAATGAACGTAAGCTAATGGATGATTCAACCAGGCGTTGCACGTTCCAGGAAGGTCAAAAATTAGCCGGACCTGCGCAACTTCCAAACCTGTAGTAGCAACCACTTGGTAAACTGGCAGTGTTATGGGTTCTATGCCAAAACATACCATCAAGAGGTCTTCTAGCCGCATCCCCAGGCCCTCCTTGCATCTTCACAAGAACTGTGCTGAAGAGTGATGGTACGTCCTTTTTAATGCCTTGATTTGTAATCTTACCTTGTTCCCATTTGGTGGCTATTACCAGATCCTTGACCAGAGTACAAGACACTTCTGGAATTGGTGGCAAAAGGAGATTGATTCGGCGATATACAGTAAACATTGATGTGTGGGATAGCTGGCCTTTAGGAATGATGGAACAACTGTTGAGGAAGGAGGAGAGGTGAGTAAGAAAGTCCTCAGCACCATAGTCTCTCACAATTGAAGTAATGCTGACATTGGGAAAGTAGCAACAACACTATGTACCAGGTATTCTACCTTGTTATACAGCATAAAAGGTGTATCCCTTCATTGCTCAAGCTTCTTGTGTGCCTATTAAACAAGTTCCAATTGATTCTTGATAACTCACATCAAAAAATGTGTCTGACCTTGAGATAGGCAGCCCAAACCGCTTCAGTAGCAACGCACTTCTTTGTTGCATCATCCCATCCAAATCCATATGCGTGACAGATTGCATAGACCTTGAGAAAGTTTTTCTTGATCTGTAGGAATAGTACATGAATGAATCAACTCAGGCTATGAGTGAAGGATTGATAAACACATTTGACCACTGATCATTACATTTTGTTGCCGTCTTCTCAGATCCTTTCCCCACCCCTTCCTTCTCAAGAGCAGCAGCTACAATGGTCCATACCTGACTTTTCCACCCAGCTCCAGACTGATTTCCTGCATCTTTCTGTTCTCAGAGAACACAAACTATGATTGCATTGCCGGAATCGGTCCAAACACAGCACGCTGCCATGGGCTTTGAATTCAGGTTCTCTTTGTCAGCAGTAGAGTCTTGTTTGTTCTTTGGCATGAGGAGAGAGACAGAGGAATAAAACTAATCAATAGATCTGATTACAAGGATGTTAAGACGAGTTGTTTATACTGAGAAGTTTTGCCTAATTCTTTGGCTTTATTTGTCCCATCAATTTCTTGCTCTCTCATTGGTTGAGAATTCAAAAAAAATCCACTTTGGGGCATAATCTGTGTAAGGATTTTAGCATACACAGCATAAGATCAAAAATTACCAAAATTAGATGATTGAAAGTCTTTCTAGATATCATTAAATACACACATTTTCTGTAAACACCATTGTCTTGCTGTGCATCTCACTGTAAGGTAGGGCTCATGCTTGGACTGCTACATCACATGACTTTTTTGTGACTTTTTGTGACTTTTTGCTCAAAAACAATATTTCAACTTAACTAGGCCACTTTTTACAAATTGGGCTCCAATAAGTCCTCAATACAAGTAATTACAAGAACTTATTAGAGCCCAATTATTAGATTTCTATTTGTAGCAAGCAAAATATAATTTTTTTGTCATAAATCACCTAATTAATAAGTACGCATCGACGCGTCAACACGTCTGTAAGTATCCAAGTTAACTCTTTTGTACTCTTCAATGGGCCGCCATAAGAAGCGAATCAATAATCTCAAGCAGTATAAAAAGAGAAAAAGTTGTGCAGATGATTCAGACAAGGAGAATGTATGTATATCCACTTTTCATTGCTAGGCACATATTCACAACTGTGTCATAAGGATCACATTAGAAAACAAAAACAGCTAAAAGTCTCTTTGAATGTCATCACCTTGTGTCCACCATGCTATACAACTCCACCCAGCTCTCCAGGCACAGCTCCATATTTTGACATGAATGAAGAACACATACTGCTGTACACTTTTGATGAAGATGACTACACTTTTGAGGACAATGAGGATGATGAAGACCACACACCTTTGGACTATATATTAGATCCAGAAGGAGACAACAATCCAGATGATAGCATGGCAGAGGAAGCTGAATTCACATCACGCCAAGGAGTATTTGTTTTCCTGCCAACACTTGAGGTCTCAGAAAAGGCTTTTTTGGATCTTACCAATATCTTGAAACATCCATGTGATAAAGGCGGAGGCTACAAGGATCCAGGCCTGTCAAAGGAAATGACAAGATGCCTAGAGGGTGTACAAATGTTCTTGGGGACTTACAACCAATTGGAGAAAGCATCACTAGGCAAACGGGGGAATTGGATAGATGCATTAAAAGATACAGTCACAATGTAATGCGAGAAGCCTAACCATGCAAGAAAGCTTTGAGAGTCGGCCAGATCATTCATCAATGATTGTGAGGAGCAACCAGGATATAATTATGGCAAGGGCTTCAAGTCAGCACTTGATGATGAAGATTTAGCTCAGGATATACATCTCCATATACAAAGTCTTGACAAGTTTGTCAAGGCTGAAAATATCGTTGAGTACTGCAGGTGCCCCAAAATACTTAAACGGATGAGGCTATTGCAAAGCTTGACAAGTTTGTTCATCATGGATCAGAAATGGCATGTACTGACTACCATGCTGGCAGACACTTATTGGACGCTCTGCACACACAAGGCTTCCAAGTTAATTTTGGCATTCAGGAGACAGGATTTGGGCTGCTGGCATGGATGAAAGCAGGTGGCTTTTACCTTGGCAACTATCCTTTATCATATCCTGTTTGTGTCCTTAAAATCTTTCTTTCTCACAGATATGGGTACAAGCCAGCTCATTGCAGAGGGAAAGATCAAGCTCAAGACTGGTAGTTCACTTGAGAGCTTTACCAAAACAGGCTTGAAGTTTGGGGACGGCTCTGTGCTACCTGCAGATGTTGTGGTCTTTGCAATGGGGTATGTACTAGTTGGGGCTTGGGGCTTTGAGTGCATGGTTTTGATCTTGTGATTTGGGAACAAGTTGGGTGATATACGCACTCACATCCGCAAGGTTGTTAGCAAAGAAGTTTTCAAGAGTGTAAAGCCTGTATGGGGCCTCAACTCTGAAGGCGGGCTGAATGGTGTCTGGCGTGACCTCGGCGTCAAAGGTTTATGGTCCATGCTGCGTAAGCTTTGGCACCATTGCCTCTAGTCATCTGCTCATATATGGTGGACAGGGAACCTGGCCTTGTGTTGGTTCCACTCTAAACATGTCACTCTTCATGTGTCTGCCCTTTCTCCCTCACTGACCCTCTTTTGACCTGAAATCATAGAAATCAAGGCAATAGAAGAGGGTATCTTTGGCAAAAGATACAGTGCCAAGTTTTAGATACGACTATTGGTCAATGTAATTGCGAATGCTTCTCACTCCACAGCTGAATCCTGATCCTCTGACTGACAACAAAGAGTGGACTCTGTCATTACTACCACTTAATAGATGGATAGGAGGTAAGTAGTAGATCTACTAGGCATGCGTTGTGGATTGAAGAACTTCCAATAGTCCGTGTAGCACCCGAGGCATGCTATCCTGATTCACTTTCTGAGCATCCGACATCATGCCAGTTCAGACTGGGGCAAGATTGAATTCGGACGCGAATTTGAGTTTCTCAAAGACGGGTGAGGCCTTGAATTTTTTCAATAATCATGGCAATCCAAATCAATGCATACGAACATCAAAATGGACGAACAACCAACGACTTGCCAATGAACAAAGAGATTCCTTGCAATCGGTTCACATAAGTACGCAGTTGGTTTTGCTCCATACGAATAAATTTTTTTATGTAGTAGCTCAGTTCAGCATCTCGCTTTCCTAAAAGTTCAAGGTATTCAGTTGTTAATGGGCATTTGGGCTCCTTCCTTCAAACGAAAGGTTTTATCTATCGACAAAACCAAATCATCCTTCGAATTGCAAAATTCACGCCCAGGACAACGTTTGCCATTCTCAGCTTTCAATGTTGTCCTACCTGCTGGCTAGTCCAGCCTCCTTAAATT
>JAGGAS010018962.1:0-11680 GCA_017657355.1 Termitomyces sp. K1Ac | reverse complement strand
AAAAGTGTTGTTGTCACTGTTTTTGACGGTGGCCACAGCTCTTTCCGTATTTGTAACCGTATTTACGTGGTTCCTACTTTAGAACCTATTGTTATGTTATTGTTTAGCTGATTGTATCAAGTCAGCAATTACAGCTGATTTTGACTTACCTACTTTGAACAAGTTCTTCAGCTAGATCAAGTTGCTGCCATGGCCTGATTTTAAGAAACTCATCAATCTACATATCGCCCATAGAAATCTTTGATTCCAAAGGCCCATCTGTGTAACACCGTCAGTGGATCTTGTTGCTTGCCATCGTCAAGTGAACAACCCTCAATCGACAATCTTTACTCAACAATCCTCGCCAGTCGCAAGCCCTCCACTAAGCAATTATCAAGCGCCCATCAATTGTCAGCCATTGATCAGTGACCAGGCTCCTATTGATCAAAAAGCATCCTGATTGCAAACAACCGCTGATCACTTACCACTCGTCAACTCATCAATCAATCGACCAACCAATTTCAAGTCCGTATTCTACATAAAGCTTTTGTCTTGGGAAACTCGTCATGAACTCAGGCAAAACCCCTCACACACCCATAGTACCAAGCATACACTAGTCTAAATGTGTTGTTCTTTGTAGGCTCACGCACTTAGATCGGCATTGGTTGTATCAACGTGTTGCAAGATCAGCGAAGTGAAAGCTTTACTTACACATACAAAGTTTAACTCACATTGACAGTTGGCATGTTGGTGAGACCCCATTGGGAAAGGACTTTGTGCATTCCTATGTCAAATTTTTGGAGAGTGTCATGAAGCCATATAGCGAGTTTTTGGATAAGGCATTTTGTTAGTGACTTGTACTTGGTAGTGGCCATCTCCTCACCATTTTTCCAGTGGAATCTGTATGTGAATCGTGTGTTGTGGTAGGCGTGGCAGCCAATGACGTGTCTTAGGTTTGGAAATCAAAAATCAAGGTAGCGCCTCCAATGCTAGTGATAGCTCATCTGGTAACAAGGCGAGCAACATGTCAAAAAAGAGCAAAAAGACAAGAAAGACAATGAGGGAAAAAGACAAGGAGATTGAGAAGTTGGTTCCTGTTGGCCAGTTTTTTTAGGGTATGTCATGCATTTCCCCCTTATTCCACCATGTCTTACAGTTCTTTAATTCATACATAGATAATCCTATCATGCATGCATCTAATTCTAATTCAAGCAACACGGAAAGGTCAACAACTACTAATGCATTTTCTCAAGGCTCCAATGAACCATCTCTCGGTGAGTAATGCATTAGTGATGCATTCCTATCCTTACTAATCTTATATCTGCAGGTAATGCATTACCTCAAGGCAGCAGCTCAAACTTCTGGAATACTTTTGGCGACTCAGAGATCTTGCTCTTGGCCCTATACTCAACATCTGATGTCCATACGGCTGATAATTACCAACCACCCAACAATTCAGGCATCGGAGGCTACAACTTTGGCCTCAGCTTCCCTTTTGATGCTGGCATAATACCCACCGCCAACAGCTTGAATACAACAAATAAGTTTCAGACCTGGATGAACACCCCATTTGATTTTTTGTTCAATAATTCCCTGTTTTCCATTCCTCCTATGGATGTGACCAAACCTGGCATCTTCTTTGGCTCTAGTTCTCCTTCGGCCATCAACATGGCTTTGAACTCTGCTGCACCTGTCTGGGTACCTGACAGTCTTGCCACACCCATGCCAAATACCACATCTGTGCCAGATCCTACTGCACCTGTGCTGGATCCTACCACATCTGTGCCAGATCCTACTAATACTGCACCTGTGCCTGCACTGGCACCAGCAATGATATCTGGGATTTTGGAGAAAACTGTTTCACCCTCTGCCAAGTCAGATGTGCAAGCTAGCGTTTCATCTCAAACAAACAACTTACAATCACATAGCAGGAGAACCATCATTCCTTCAACTCATGCAGAGAAGCTGAATCCAATTGGGGATGCCTCAAAGAAGGTTGTCGATGGAAAGGAGAACACAAGGCCAGGGTCTATTGTGCGCCCCAAGTGGGTGGACACTGCACATGCTCATTTTGTAATGCGAGATCTTGGCAAGGAGTGGCATGGCTGTGTAACTGACTGGGAGGAATTCAAAGCTGCATTGAACTACCATAATAGTAAGGTAATCATTCCATTCTTGTATAATTCTTCCTGCTCTTGCTAACAAAATTCTACAGGGGTTACCAAGCGCTAAGAATTGTCCTGAAGAATGGACCAAGTAGACCACAAAATCTTGCTGAGCTTACAGTGATATCCCTATCATAAATGATCCAATAGAGTTTGGTTTGGCATTTGTGAAGTGGTGGAAGGGGATACAGCCAGATATTTGCCAGACTACAACAGGTATCATGCCCACAGCCATTACTGATTGTCCCAATACCAAAGGTAAAGATATTTGGGCATCACTATGTAAAGGTGGTCCAAATGGGATGTTAGTTTTAATGACCATGCTTGTGTGATGGGGGCAGTGTGCTGGATCTCATAATCAGTACCAGGAAGACTTGCAGTCTTTTCGGAAGGAGTGTGTGTCTGATGTTTGAGCTTGCTTGAACATTCTCACCAGTACTGCTGCAATCACTAGCCACAAACGTGGAGTGCCTGCTTATACTGCATCCCAGGTAAAATAGGTGTGTCATCCAATGTTTTCCTTCTTCATTTACTCTCTGATGGATTGACCACAGTGTCAAACATGCTTGATTGTTACCCCTGCTCAAATGTTTTATTTATTTTGCAATCTTGGTAATTTGTAGTTTTCCAATGTTTTTTTTTTATTTTCTGATCTTGGTAATTTGTTTTCTGGTGTTTTATTTATTTTCTGATCTTGATAATTTTTATGTTTTCCTTGAATGTTTTATCTATTTTCTGTTGTTCAAATATTTTATTTATTTCCTGTTGATCTTGTTGTTGATCTTGCTGTATCTCCATTAATCTGCTGTATTGTGGAGAGAGTTGTAATTGCTATCCTGATTCTTGTCCATACAATAAAATTCTTTTAATGTGTAATTCTGCCCGGTGAGCAACATAAAGGTGATCAAAAGAGATCTGATGAAGATCAAACCCAAAATTGATATGTCAATTGAGTAGTGGGCTGATTGGGTTCACGCTTTGTAAGGTAGAATGAACTCAAGCCGATACCGGGAGCAGTGTATTAGGCAATCTCCACGGCTTGAGTTTTGTGTATTCCCGTTTTCCTGTACTGTAAAGTGTCCTAGAATACAATTTAGGGAGTAGGTGGGTGGGTAGTTCAAACGAAAGCTGTAAGCACAAGTCTGGATACAAAACGTTGTTGTGGTTAGTTGTTTTCTCTGTGGAGAACGAAGTGCTTACCTGGAGGAGAATTGTTGTTGTGGTTAGGAAACTGCGCCACTCAGATTCTCCTCCTAGGCATCCCTCCACGTGACTGTCAGCCTTGTGTTACTCTATTGACCTAGTATAAACATTATTTATACCTGAACAATCCTCCAGAAGGACCCAAATAAAATATCTATTTATAGTCTGATTATGGTTCCTGTGGTTAAAATTAGCTGCGCAATTAGCTGCGCGTGCCCTCATACCAAAGGAAGATGGAAAGGGCAGCAATGGCGCAGTAGGTAATGGATGCATTAGGTACCTACCCAAGTATATTGAGCACTGAAGTAATGCATTCCCCGGGGATGAATTGTTACACTAGTAATGCATTATGCCACCAAATGCAAGCAAGGATGGGTAATGCATTACAACTGTGAGGGGACTGAGTCTATAATGCATTATAAGTACTACCATGCCTAATGCATTACACCACGCATAACGGGAATGGTGCATTAATGTATATTGGCATGAATGTCAGAGGGATGAGGGTAATGCATTAACCAGTAGGTAATGCATGCTGGGAATGGTGGTGGTATGTAGTGAGGGTAATGCATGACCAGGTCTGCTGTAATGCATCAATGTCTATTGGCAGGAATGGCAAAGGGATGAGTGTAATGCATTACAGCAAGCATTGCTGTGGTAGATGGTAGAATGAGTGATGCATTACAGCACCCAGACGACAAGTAAGAGGAAATGGATAATGCATTACAACTAATTACAGAGGAAAATGCATTATGTACCATGTCTAATTAGACAGTATATTGCATCATTTTGGCTGTATGGGCTGTGCGGTAGTGCACTAGACATGTGCGCTGTCACCTGGGGTGTTTGAGGGAGGTTGGTGGTGTACAGAGGGTTGGCCGTAGGCATAGTTTAAATTTTTTTTTGTGTGGATTTTTGCCTGGTTTATGTGACTTACATGATGATTATTACTTATGCCCATTACTTATTACATCTCATACTTGAATAGACAAGGACTTTCTTCTTCAGATTTATTGAAAAATTTCATTTGTGTTTGAGTCACAGATTTTGCACAGAGTGTCACTATTACAAACTTGTTGGATAACCAATTTCATAATATATGAGTCCTAAGCTTGGAAGTCCATCAATATCATATGAAGTCCATATTGTACTGTGACAGTATCAGATTACTTATACAGTATCAAATATGAGGTATGTAGGTAACCCAGTTAACTTGGGTATAGATTTTGGGGTTGGGCCTTTGGAAGGCCAGGACCATTTGAACTAAGAGAATTATGCGTATAAGGAGGTAAAAGAGCATGCAGAGGTAAAAGAACATGAGGAGGGCAATGAGGAGCACAAGAAAGACTTTTGAACCTTCAATAACCTTCAAGAGTCTTGCCAACAGTCAGTGCGGTCCATAGAGTTTCCACCCCAATAGTCAATTGAACACTCGACCAAGAGTCGTGGTAACCACGAGCACCATTGGAATGGAAGTGATGAAAATGGATAAAATCCGCCATAGCTGTTCTTTGGCTTTGGTCGGAAACTCGAAGTTCCATCCCAGACAATGGATTGCCTCAAATATACAGGCGGTCATACAAGCTAGGATCCTAGAAATATATCCCATTTTGAGCTTCATACTATTATCCACAGAGAACCAGTCACCTCTGAGATCCGGATTGTCTGTAGCCAAATCTGCAATAAGCTCTACAAAGCTCGCACATTGACGTGGAAATTCAAGGACAATGCCATGCATGAGTCTAATGCACTCATGGTATACTCCTTTGATATACAACCAATTTTTGTGGCTCAATAGAGTTTTCACTACAGCAGTGAATTTGTTGATCCCATATTCAGGGACGGGCATTGGGGAGGGTGTTGTTTTGGAGGGGGGTGTTGTTTTGGAAAGGGGTGTCGTTTCGGAGGGGGGTGTCATTTTGGAGGAGGGTGTCATTCCAGAGGGGGGTGTTGTTCCAGAGGGGGGTGTCATTTTGGAGGGGGGTGTCATTTTGGAGGGGGATGTTGTTTCAGAGGGGGGTATTCTTCCAGAAGAGGATTTCCTTTCAGAGGAAGGGGTTGAAGAGCTGTTTGAAGCTATGGTGTCTGCGATATTGGATGGCAGAGTTACTATCATTGGATACTGGACATTGACAGGCTTGTTCCACCAACAATAGTATATGACAAAGTTCAGGATGGCATAACCCAGGGTGACAAGTTCAAGTTGGATGATGGGAAGATGCTGAATCGTGCGTGCTATGATCTGGAGAATAAACCAGGAGACCTGGATGAGAACAAGAGCTTTTGACAGAAAATCCCCTTTGCTTTTATCCAAGATCTCTTCCCTGGAAACTTTAATAATGTGATGCTTGAGAAAGAACTTGAGTTCTTCTGATGTCAAAATATCGAGCCTCATATTATTGAGCAAATGCCAGGGATTTTGCGTCGCACGGTAGAGCTTTCTTTGCTTGGAGTAGATCCGGTTGCAGGACGTTATATCATCAGAGTCCAAGGTGCGGAGTGCCATATCACATTTCAAGATCTGTGTCAGAAACCAAATAGATAAATAAAAGAATCAAATGTAACGCAAGATAAGATAGACTTGATAAGAACTGAGAGATCAAGAGTGCGGATATGAGCAAAGATAAAACAACTGTGTTGATTGACTGAAGATTTAGTCTAATACATGCCAGTTTATATAGAAGTCTAAGTAAAAGGAGGAAATGATTAGGAGGCAAGGAAAATAGGATAAGTCTAAGACAAATAATGAGTCCATGAAAATAACAGTAAATCAGGAGAAAAGTAAAGGAGAATACATAAGTAAAGGAGTCTAAAAAGGAGGGTCAAGACTTGAAGAGAAAAGGAGTAGTCAATGAGAATAGGGTGTCTTCGGATCAGAGTTTGGTTGGGACTTGGTGATTTTCTGGGGATTCTGACATTATCCCCTCTTGAGGATCGAATCGATGTAATCTTTGGTTTTTGGTGGGCGAGCAATACGACTGGAACAGGTGGTGGTCTGAGTCGGGGGTTTGAAGTTGCGTTGAGAGGGAGGTGGAGGTGGAGAAGGTGATTGGATTGGATGATGAATGGTAGAGTCTGAGAAAGGAATAGGTTCGGGTAGTGTAGTCAGGGGTGCGGATTGTTGGTCGAAATATATCTGAGGTGGTCGTGGGTGTTGTGGATTGCGTCGGTGCCAGTGTTCTAGGATCTCATGAAGTTCAGAAGGAACTTCGGATAAAGGAATCCACAAATTCTCAGAGTCAGGGAGATTTTTCCAGTGAATGAAGTAATCATAGCAGCGTCCGACTTTTTGGCTATTGATAATGGTATTGATATTGCATGGTCAATCAGGTATGATGTCAGCTGGAGGGACGGAAGCAAATTCCAAGCAATTGGAGATGGAAGTGGCGGGAGTGTAGGGTTCCAGGAGGGAGACATGAAAAACAGGATGGATACAGGAATAGGATTTTGGAAGTTTGAGGAGATAGGCAGCTAGAACTCTGAAGGGACCTAGGCATCTGTAGTCGAGTTTATCGGATGGGCGTGTGGTTTTGATATTGCGGCGAAGAAGCCAGACAGATTTGCCAGGTTTGAACTCAGGTGCTCGCATATGATGCCGATTGTAGTATTTGGCCATGTAATTGTTGGCATGTTGTAGTTCAAGGCAAAGTTTGGCGTGGATTTCTTGAAGTCGGCTAGCAAGATTGGTGGCAGCGGAGTTTGTAGTTCGTTTGGTGATACAGACTTTGAAGTCAGGGTGATATCCGAGGTTAGCAAAAAATGGGGTTCGCTGAGTGGAGGAATTTGTACAATTGTTGAAAGAAAATTTGGCGAGGGCCAGGTAGTCAAACCAATCATCTTGTTGGTAGGATGTGTAGGCACGAAGGTAGGTTTCAAGCGTTTGATTGGTGCGTTCCATGAGTCCATCAGTTTGAGGATGATAGGCGGTTGAGGGACGCATCTTGGTGCCAATGAGAGTCATGAGGTTTGTGAGGAAAGAGGAGACAAAAACTGATCCACAATCAGAGACAATGGATCTAGGGAAGCCATGATGTCAGAAGGCACGGTCGAGATAGATGCCTGCAAGTTTGGGAGCATCCATAGATTCACAGATGGGAATAAAATGTGCAGCGCGGGTCATGCGGTCACAGATGACCCAGATAGAGTCGTAACCATGGGATGGGAGGAGCTTAGTGATGAAATCCATGGAGATAGATTGCCAAGGTTGGTCAGGAATGTCGAGGGGCTGGAGTAGACCGTAAGGTTTGTGTGTAGCATGCTTTGTGCATGCACAAGTTTTGCAAGACTTGACATAGGCCCAAGAGTATGTTTGCATGCCCGGCCAGGAGAAATTGCAAGAGAGGTTGTCAAAGGTACCGGCGCGGCCAGGATGGCCTGAGAGAACAGAGTCATGGCAAGAATAGAGGATTTTGGCACGGAGGGGAGCAGGTACAAAGAGGCAGCCATTATGGAAGACAAGATCATTTTGTTGGGTGATTGAGTCATCGCCTTGGCGCAGGAGTGTACGCCACTCAGTATCAGCGCAATAGGCAGCCTTGAATTCATTGAGGAGTTTGGAATTGTCAAGTGAGAAGGTGGAAAAGGAGTTTATGGACAATGGAGGAGTATCGGGTGGAGTCTGAGAGGGAAAAATCCAAGCAGTGTGGTACAGATTGAGTAGGGCTTGGCGTTGTTGAGCAAGAGCTTCATCCCCCTCTTGAGGCACGTAGTCCGGTCTTTGAGAAGCGGCATCCGTGGGATTTTTTATGCCAGGGGCAAAGTCCAGTTGAAAATCAAATTTGGAGAGGAAAGAAGACCAGCGTGCTTGACAACGATTGAGGATGCGGGATGACATGAAATATTGAAGGTTAGCATGGTCTGTGATGGTTGTGATGGTGTGAGGAGATCCAATGAGCCAGGAGCGCCACTCGCGGAAGGCTTCCACAATGCCAAGAAGTTCTTTGTCATGAACCTCATAGTTGATCTCGGCCGGTGCAAGTTTGCGAGAATAGTAGGCGACAGGGTGTAGGAGCGAATTTCCATTGGGTTGGAGGTGGATGGCAGAGAGAGCGAAGTTGGAAGTGTTGGTTACAACGGTAGAGGGAAGTGTGGGATTAAAATGTTGGAGGACAGAGGCAGTGTTAAATGCGACTTTGAGTTTCTCGAAGGTGTCGCAAGCAGCATTATTGAGACCAGGGAATTTAGATTTGCATTCCTTGGTGGTACGGGCATGCAGAGGGAGACAGATTTCAGAGTACCATGAGACGAAGTCATGGTAGAAGTTGCAGAAACCTAGAAATTGCTGTATGTGTTTGACAGAAGAGGGAAGGGGCCATTTTGCAATGGTGTCGAGTTTCTTGGGGTTCATTTGGACACCATTAGCAGAAATTATGTAACCTAGATACTCAACTTAGGACTTTGCAAATTCACATTTCTTGGCGTTGGCGTATAATCCCACGGAGCAAAGTCGGTTTAGAACAGATGATACCTGCGCATCGTGGTCTTTGCCGGGTCTGGAAAATATGAGGATGTCATTTAGATAGACAACACAGTAGATGTCAAGAATATCGCAGAGTATGTCCTGGATGAAGGCTTGAAAAGTGGCCGGAGCGTTGGTGAGTCCAAAGGGCATGACAGTGTACTCAAAAAGTCTGAGGTGTGTTTGAAAGGCCATTTTCCACTTGTCACCTTCTTTGATTCTTGAGATTGATGATGGTGAATGTGTTGCAACCTTGTACTTGATCAAGGAGATTGGAGGTAAGTGGTAGAGGGTAGCAATTTTTCTTTGTGTTGGCATTGAGTCCTCAATAGTCCACGCAAAGTCAAAGATCGCCTGTCTTGTGGCATACAAAGAGGATTGGTGAAGCAGCAGCAGAAGTAGAGTGGCAAATGAATCCCTTAGCAAGTTGTTCTTTGATGTACTCAAAAAGAGCAGTATGCTTGTCTTGGGATAGGGAATAGATAGGACCAAAAGGAGGTGTTTTACCATCTTTGATGTCAATCAAAATGTTGTATGGTCAATGATCTGGCAGTTTCTTCACTTCAATAGGATCAAAGACATCGAGATAGTTGTGATATTGTTTGGGTACAAGCTTGCAAATTTCATCTTTGGTCTTGGAGACGAAGGCTCTAGTCAATGAAGGAGATGATGAAGGAGGTGGTTCAGGTGGTGGAAGGTTGGAAGATGTGGCATCGGGAGGAAGGGATGTTGAGATAGCATTGATGCGTATCTCAAGCTCATCATTGGTAGTGTACCAAATGCACGATATGGCTTGATTTTTAGCGTATTTTTTGAAACGTTGAGAAGAGCAGTATGAAATTTGGAGCGGTTTGTTCTTGGGACCATATACGGGGTCAGGTTTGGGAGGAGGTGTCAACCAGATTGTGAGAAGCTCTTTGCAACTAATGCCGTTCCGAGTGGGAGGATGCAGAATGGAAGCAGGAGCTGACGGATATGTCAATTTGTAGCCAGGAAAGGCGGGAGGTGTCTTGTCACGGGGCGGATCAAGAACCTTCAATATATCAAAATGAGGCATCCCAGAAAGACCTAAGCCTAGACCAAGAGAGCCAACAGAGTGTGCTGAGAAAGCGCCAGGTTTTAAAGGACCATAGCCTCAACCGAACACTGTAACTGGGAAATCGTGATTAGCGCCGCAGCATGAAAGAGACAGCTGACCGCGTGTCCAATCAACGGTGGGGTTGTGTTGCTTCAGCCAGTCAAGGCCGAGGAGAACTGGATAAGGCATAGAGACAATGCCAAGACAAATTACCTCTTGATGATCGCGGACTTTGAGTTGAGCGATGACGTTGTGAGTGAGCATTCCGGAGGTCATTGGTCTATTGTCAATGGTGTAAATAGGGATGAGAGATGGTTTCCAAGCAAGAGAATGTCGAGAAGAGAAGTTTTCAGAGATGTGAGAAGCAGTTGCGCCGCTGTTGACAAATGTGTATGTTGAAATTGGTTTTCTTCGGGGAAATTGTAGAGTAACTGGAATGAAAAAATGATTTCTATTATGGGGAGCTAGGCAAACATGAGTAGGTAGAAGAAACTGTGGAGCAGGAGTCGACTGAGCTATCCATTTGCCAGTAGTGTTTCTGACAAATTTTGGCTCGATGCGGCGATGGGGAAGCGACTCAGTTCTGTCCATCAACGCCAAAGACCTAGGAACTAGTTGGTCTTCAGCTTGGCTTTTCCCGAGTCCTCATGCTTGGCTTTGCGCTTGTTACAATTCGCGACCTTGTGGCCTTCCTTGCCACAGTAGAGACAGAGGTTGTTCTTGATGCGGTGTTCGCGTTTGGCAGCAGTGAGAGGTCCTCAAGGTTTAGAGCCAAGTGTGACGGCATCAACGTCCATGGGGACGACGTCAGAGTTGGATGAAGAGGAGGTAGAGGTTGTGGAAGTGCTAGGGTTATTAGGATACTGGGTAGAAGAATGGGAGTGACCATTGGAAGAATCTTTTTTCTTTTTGCCTGTCTCAAGGCAACGTTTGATCTCGTGCTGATGGAGGTTGGTGTCAATGGAAATGACAAGAGGCTCCCAATCTTCAAGTGTTGTGGGACGGTTGACAATGTTGACGAGGTGATCTTTGACTGAAGACTTGAGGCCTTTCATAAAACGCGTAATCTTGGTCTGTTTGGTCATGTCGAAGTGGCTGGCAAGTTCCATGGAGGATGTGAGATAATAATGTGCGGAACCCGTTTGCTTGAGTGCATCGAGCTTGAGTTTGGCATTCTGAATAAGGCTAGGATCAGAGAATTTCTTCCTGAAGGCAGCAAGGAAGTCATTCCAGTTGTAAAAGAGGTAAGAACCCGACCGTTCAAGATGATTGAACCATTCAATGGGCATACCATCCTTGAGGTGGAGACCAATGTAAAGGACTTTGGCATGGTTGTCAGGGAAGGAGACAGAGTGAAACTGGATGATGTGTTTGACTTCTGAAATGAAAGGAGTGACTTCACCCTGTTTGCCATTAAAGACGCGTGCTTTGCGAAGTTTGACATGGGTACCACGGTTGACAGGGGTCTGTTCAGTAGCGGGACAACGCGCAACCTCATTCATAACATCAATGAGACTGTTCTGCAGCATGGTTTGGTTATGAGTGAGCTGGGTGAGGATGGCAGTAAATTCGGGCATGAGGTTAGCTGAAGCAGAAGCATTTGCGCCGGTGCCTGGAGCGTATTGTTGATCCATTGATGGGGTTGCAGTCAGATCAAAGATGCTGTAAGGGCGACCTCTGGAGGCTGTGGCTCAATCACACAACTGGCAGAAGGAAATCCAAAGTCTATTGAGTACTGTACAGATACATACATGCATAACTACACACCTGGCAGAGGGAGATCCAAAGAGAACAAGT
>JAGGAS010018961.1:0-11720 GCA_017657355.1 Termitomyces sp. K1Ac | reverse complement strand
GAACCGTAATCAAATCCCGGCTTGATAGCTGACGAAGCAGAGATGAGATAGAGGACGACGAGCAATGCACCACGAGAAGAATTGAAACTCATGAGTGTAGGAAAGACTGATGCAGGCCACCCAGGTAACGCCAAAAGTTAGAGAAAACATAACGACGTATACGACACTTTATATACAGAGAAACTGAGGGTTCGGTACAAAATATAGATGCAGTCGCTTTGTCACAATGCCTATGCCTTTCATGTAATTCACAATGCAATCAATAAGTTATAACATTATCTTTCACAAAACTAAATACTTCAATTATCTTGACTTGACTCTTCCTTGGTATATGGAATAAAAGAAGTATCTAGTTGGTTTGCCTGCCCATCTTAATTGTTGTTCCGAGGGTAATAATGGATTCATTCAACTGACTGTGCCTTATTGAGTTATCGTAGCCGAACAGCGAAGAGAATATTGATGTTCAAGTTGACCTTATAAATCCGACGCGTTACTACTCGTCACTAGCAATATCTAGTACATGGCCATAAAAGCCTATATTATCATGGAGGAAGCTTATGGGCAAGAGGAGGGGAGATCTAGAATATGGCCGTGGGGAGGGCCAGCAACAAAACGTCACATCGGTAGGCTAAGACCATAGGATAATTGTGTAGTTCGAAAGCCATTTTTGTCTGAATATTAGTGGCCGTAGCAAATTAAAGTAAGGTGTCACAAAAGCCGTAAAATAAACATTTTTACAGATAACGGTGACAGACAAGATAGCGAGTTGGATTAAGTAAGGTTTAACACACTGTGTATCCAATGTAGGTCCCCACGGTACAATTACAAAGTGAGGACCCAATGGGCAAGATATTGGGATCACATAGTCGAATTGGCCCACAAGTAACACTCAGGCTTACCGCGTGCGACCCCGAAATGCACGGAATTTGTCGCGCGTCATTGTAGATGATGACGAAGAGAACGTTTCGTTCAAATGAAAGATATACGGGCACCCACACGGCTGATTATGGTGGCCGAGAACCACCTTCACACTTGTATTGTTTTCGTTGTTAGTTCTATTGTTGTTTGTAGTTTCATTAGTTTACCTTAGTGTGGTGTCCATTGTTGATATTGTATCTCGTGTCCATGACTTGAAGAGTTATGGTACTTCAGAAATGAACCCAAACAATTGTATCACAACTCAAAGTTGGTGTCTAAAAATTGATTGTGCAAGATGCCTGAAAGTTACATTGTCTTGGGTTTCCTACGAAGCCCTCGAGCTCTGAACTACTGGAACAGTGTGTGTAAGACGCATTATTGGCAAACATTTTCCCTGGATCTTCAACGCACGACCCCGTATGTCCAAGCGTATGTGAGTATTTCCTAAGGAAACAGTATTGGACGCCACACTACACAGCCTATGCCTCGCGCCGGTACATTTCCAGATTATCTCCTATTCACATCGGGAGCCTAAGTTTGGAAACAAACTTCATATAGTAGTGGACCCATGCCCCCGAAGTACGGGGCCTCACGTCAAAGCAAAAATACTCAGCAAACGCGCAGTTTATTTTGAGCTGAGTCTAGGGCAGCACGAGGCGACGACCTATGTCCGTTTATTTGTTCGAGGCATCGTCTCGAGATAAGTGCGGTTAAGAACTGTCAAACATTGGAGGTCTCTCGATCTCGCATGGAATCCTTTCAATTCATCAAATGAGCTCGTAAATGCTCGGTCGATGTCTGTCGATGGGCTGATTAATTCCGACGTTCCTACCAGAACCCAACCAAGTAACCGGGAAATTGATCTCCAACAACACCAGCACGACGCTGGACTTCCCGGGACAAACGCAGTCCCTATGTTCGATGGCAGGATAAAGACTGAATCTATCCTTACCCAGATGCTGAGAAAATCCGTGTAAGCTCAAGCCCTAGCTGGAACTGATCGACCCTGACACGGCACGGTATCGCGAAGTCAAGAGGCCTCAAGAGACATGACGCGAACTTGATGTTGGTATTGAGTGAATCGGTAGCGACTGTATCAGTGTTAGATGGTCAAGAACGCTTAGGAAATCTCAGAAGCGCATTTGGAGATCAACAAGCGGAAGAGACGGTGTCAGGAGTGTAAAAACGCGTACGTATTGATAGCGAAGGTCTGATGTTTTCGTATCAGTCGCGACGACGCAAACAACTACTGTTAAAGAGGGGTATAGGTGGTTGGCATCTGAAAGACGCGAGAGAGAACGCACAATTGTCTCTTGAATCCACGTCAATGTCCAGCGCCTTCTTGAGATCACCGATCGCGTTGAGGCCTGGGCGGTGTCGGGTCGGTGTTGAGGTTGGTATGGGGCCCGAGGTCTACACATGTCAAATATAGTAGAACCTGATTATGTGGTTCATAGTGAAATTTGACCTGGGTCGACCTATTCTCATACCTTGAAGACCCTCCACGCACGTTCTGTGAGAGGAGCCTGGGTCCGAGTGCTTCCGAGAAAACAATAGCCAAACAAACACAAAGGGAGAGACTCATGGGTCGGTTCTCTCCTGTTCTCTCTTATTGCTTGCTCCTAAGTTTTCCTGGGAATGGACTTGGAAATACTATGCTACACTCCGCCTGCGTGACTTTTTTGATTCTGTTGTCTCTGAGCCATCTCCTAATCCTAACTCTAAGTTCCTGCAAATATGCAATTACTACAAATTGTACACGAACCACGCCGAGCGGTCACCGAGACCTGGCGTCTCATTCTCACGGGAGGTCGTCGCACGAATCTCTGCCTTTTTCCTGTTCTGAATAGTAAGGAAAAGAACATTGATACCTGTGAAGATAACCATAAGGATGGAGAAGATGAGAAGGGTGATCGTAGCCTTTGTATAAAGAGGAGGAGGAGAGAGGGAGCCAAGGAGCCAAGTTGCGAGGATACCACCAGAGTTTGTCATAATGAAACCGATGGCAATGGCAGTAGCACGACGGGTATATGGCGCCGCGTTATTTGCACTCCATGTGGAAAGTGCAGGTGCGGCGGAGTACGCGCCGGTGATGCTGAGGAAAAGACTTCCATACTTGACGTGCACCGAATTAGCGGCTGCTGAGAGGGTTAATGTGTGGTTCATGGGAGAAAACAGTAGACGAACCCAAAAACATGGTGAAGCCAATAGTGGCAAGAACACCGGCAAAAATGCTGACATAGCCACGGCATCCATAATGATCAGAGATATAAGAGCCAATGACAGTAACTTTGAGAATCTCAGTTTGTGGAGATATACAATGAAACGAAACACTGACCTAAAAATGCCACAGCAAAGGGTGGTACACTGAAGAGCTGAGCGTTGGCATTAATATATCCAAGACTAGCGACGATGGAAGGGGTAAAACTGCGGAGAGAACGTCAGGGTATTGCATGAAAATACTGAGAAGACATACTATGCAAGACCATACACGAGAACTCCTGTAAATGGCACTGTCAGATCATCAACAAAGCAAGTAAGCATAATGGGCTCACCATCAAAGAAGAAGATAACAGCAAGGAACCACACTTGGGGAAGGGTGAAAGCTTGTCCGACTTCACGCCAGCTGAAGGTGTCAGCCTCATCATTTCGACCAGTAGCGCCGGTCTCGCGAAGGCGGGCAATGATATATACCTTCTCCTCATCACTGAGAAACTGCGCATCAGCAGGCGAACGTGGGAGAGTGAAATATGCCGAGATCCCAAACACAACGGTGAACAATCCTTCTAGAATGAATATCCAAGCCCAGCCAGGACGATGGCCTACGCCGTCCATCTTGAAGATGCCATATGCGAGAATTCCTGAGAAGGCTCCAGAGAGGGAGGCTGTGGAGAAAAAAGCCGAGATCCTGGCTAATCGATCAGATGACTTCTCTGCAAGGCCAGAATTGTACAACAATCAACCTCGATTGGAGTTGGCGACGGGGGTACCAGAAAGAGAGATAAAGGACAAGGCCAGGGAAGACACCACCTGATAATTGTAAATCAGCGAACCACACCTTTCATACCTATAAATGTTAGTATTACCTTCACAGAGACCGAGAAAGAATCGACACGCCAATAATCCTGGATAATTGTTGACAACACCTGCACTGATGGATTGGTGTAAGGTTTCTTCGTACGACAACAGGTACAAACCTTGCAAAGTAGTGATGATACCCCAAAAAGTGAGCATCGTAGGAAGCATGAGATTTGGACCGACAGCCTAGACCAGTTCAGATACGGTCGTTGCTGTATAAGAGAACATGCCTTCAATACGAGGTTCGAAGGAAGCTCGGCCACAATATAAGGGATATAGGTGACTGTCAACGAGATACTGTATTGGTCATTCGTCATCTTCAGATCATCCTGCAGGCCTGCAACCCGTGCATTGGCTAGATTGGTGCGGTCCTACGTGGACTAGTAGGCTCAAAAGAGCTCCTATCCAGTAGAGAGGACTCACTAAGAACGACAGCAAATAGAACATGGCCACAACCGGAAGAACGAATAAATCAATTTTCTGCCATGATTTCTCGAGAGCTGGGTTGAACGCGACTTTCCCGGTCCCCACACTGCTGGTATCTGGAGAGGTCTTCTCTATGTCGGTAGAGGTAGCAGAAGGAACACTTCCTGAATCCATCATCGTGCAAAGTAGATCTAGAAAGCCTGAAGAAGAGAAGGTGAAAACCAAACTATCAGAAGCGAAGCAATGTTGCTCTATTAAGTAGACCGGCGTAATGGTGACAGAACTCAAGAAGCGACCTTTCTGCATCTCCATCAGTTGATTGATGTTTGTCTTATCAGACACAAATAGCAAAAGTCACGGCCAACTTAGGTGTACTTACGCGATTCGGAGATGCAGTTACCATTTGTGCAGCATGTCCTTCACACGTCAGAAGGCTCCGTACTTTTTTGATGAAAATACTCGGTCCTGAGAAGTTTGATGTGAATCCTGCCGAGTCGAGAAAACACAGATCTGGCATGGATATGGATATGTAATGTAATGTACTTGAAATTGCTCATCAAGCGTTGAGTCATCTGGATTATATGTGTTGGGGCGTAAGTACATTGAGAATAGAGTTCCGGTACTATAACCGGAACGATTGGAATCTAAACGTAAGTACGATGACAACTGAGGTCGGAACTACAACCAGAACAATTTATTGTGTGCTGTATGGGGGTATTACCGGTAGGTCTTCCATGCGCTTTGCAGCCTGAAAAGTCGATCTTAGTGATGAATAGGAACAGTACATTCTCAAATTCACATTTGTTGCTGTTATCCCGAATTCAACGTGCCTTTCATACGAGGCTGTAGGCTTATAGGATCTGTGAGTGTCGAGTTCAAACGTTGAAGGAGCACAATTATTTTGCTGAGAGATTGTTGGTTCGCCAAGATTTGAGGGACAAATCTAAAGCATACCAAACTATCAAAGGTGTCCACCTTGAAGAACCATATATTAGCTGTGGGATTGAGATTGAGACACATTCCAACTACCTGGTGCCGCAAATTCCCACTTGAGATCCTGGCCGCTTGTGATGAATCTGTGGCCTGCTCATTCAATGAGGCTCTGGCATTGAGTGCCGAGAGGAGGCAGTTAGAATAGAGTTTTGACAAAGCAAGGTCCCATAGGAAATTTCTTGTAGCTTTTCTGTAAAATTGATAGTAGTATGAAGGACAAAAACACTTACAAGGCAGTGTGCTGTGATAGAGGTTATACAGTCCAAATATAAATGTGGGAATGTGGGAATTCAGATCTAAATGCATACTGGAAGCGCTAGTGATATTTCTGAGAATGCAAACAAGAAGACAAGATGATAGACATACTCATGAAAAACACCACCTCTCCAACAGCACAGATGGCGCTATAGTCAAATTGATACATGTCACATACATGGACTGCCTAGACTTACGTCAACATCCCGGTTTGAATGGTCACTGAGAAACAAACACTTCCAGTGCGGCAACTTGAATATAAGAGCAAGAAACATACTCCTGATAATTTTGGAAATTGCATCGTTGGTCGCAACAAAGCCCGTCTTTCGCTTGGACTATGGAGGATGAGTGATTGTACCAACAACCAGATGTAAGTGAGAACACACGAGATTGTAAACCAGAGCAACGGTAATCAGGATGTCAGCAGCACAGGCGGATAAGAACCATACAAGGGCCGGAGTGTGAAGCTGAGGTTTCTTCTCAAAGAGCTTGAGCATTGCAATTTTGATTCCAGTCCAAAGTCCACCTGCTGAAGCCAGGTGAGGGAAGCTACAGCAGCAAATCACCTCATACAATACTCACCAAAGGAGACAAGAGCAAACAAGGAGATGAGAAGTGGAATCCCAATTGACTTTGTCAGCTTCATGATCCGCCAGGCGAAAAACAGCTGTATAGGCGCGGAGACAGCTACCTAGGGATTGTTGTCAATGTCAAGGAAAGAAAATAAATGAATGTGAACAGTTACGACAACGATGGGTTCTGGACACAGACCCCAGGAAAGTCAGTAAAGAGAACGGTTGAAGTGTCAGTACCACTTACCACTAGCAAATACTGCGATTGAACGTAAGAGGTGCTTAGTCAATGCTAGACTCTAGTAATCAGAAACACGTACGTGTTGGGAACACAGTAGTCCCTTCCGCAGTTCCTAGTTCGATGGTCAGGATTGCTCGCCAGAAACAGTCAAAGATAACAAAATTACACACCATAACGGAGAATCAATGGTTCGTAGATAATGAACATATCAAAGGCAGTGTTTGCTGTTTCCACTAAGAATAAATAACACACCTAACAAAAAGTGATGATTCTATACAGGTCATTGATCTTGCAACTTACGAGATACTGAATCCAGATGACATCTCTATGGTACGATAAGCCTCAATGGGATGGGCGATGTACTAGCGGCAATTTAACTCACTTCTTATATAACTGATAGTAGTTGTATATCTAGCCTCGATGATTCAAAAGGGTTCCCAAGTCAATTCGATAGTACTACGTACTTGTACTATAAGTACCTGCCGAGTAGCGTCAACAGTCATTATGATTTTTCTATAATGTGATTGACTCACCCCGTAGAGGATCATATTGAAGAAGACACCAATCAGCATGGGTCCAAATCTAACACCAGTCCAGTAGACATGATCAATCCTCCAGGCATCTGCACACTCACAAAAGCTGAATGTCGGGCATGGCGATGGGCTGAAGGAAATTTGCACACCCGGTAAAGACAAGCTAGTACTTACCTATTCCCTATTTGAATTCCTGAGAAAGAGATCGCGCATCACCATTTCTGGATCCAAATTAGAACGTATTTATAATATTTGATGCCAGATCTTACACAGTGCGGATATATCTATCTATAGATGTTTGACTAGTTTGAATTTTGTCATGAGCAACATCACTGAATAACTATAGGACATATGGTCAAATTGTTATTATGCCAGCCCAAAAGCGCAAGGGGTAAAGGTGGCTGTCGTTAAAGCCCCGAGGTGGGTCATCATGAACATAGTTCCATGGACCATTACTACTTTTACTGCCTCAATACTCTTATTGTCTCAAGAAATACTGTGCTGGTTAATTCGTTCTGTGTATTCCTCTTGTGTACAATCCACCTCTGCAAGAACACGGCTAACTCGGCCTCAGGCCGGGCTAAGTCATTAAATATCCTTTCTAGCCTCAACTTGTACAGCTCCAGCTCGCTCTTCCCCAGAGTTTGCACTTTCCGACGGTCATAACCATGCGTTTCAATTGTCTTCCATTGGGATTTTTATTATGACTCAGCCTCAGGACCGACAGAATTGGCACCCGAAACTCATCACCATTCAAGGGGTCTGAATCATACTTCACCTGGCTTTGTTCTGACGCTTCTTCCTTCATTATTTACAAAGTAGTCCAACAAGGGATCATTTTTAGTGGGTCTGTCGATCACTAAGGATATTATGAAGAGTAGCTCGGAGCTCCTAGGTACACCGTACGCAGTAGAGGTATAGCAATCAGAAGCTTCCATAAGCGTTGTAAGAAATATACCTGTTGTAATACAAACTTACAGGAACTGAGAACATCGGTGATCCAATACCGAATGCCCGAAATCAAGGGGTTGTGATGCAACCACCGCAAAGATCGGTTTACCTTATCACACTTACACCATCTATTATGCGGTATGCATTACATGAAATAGGACCTGCCCGCTATTCACTCTATTTGTGTATTTGATAGGAGGAACAAGTTAGTAGTGATTTACTAGTTTCATTGATTTATATGACACACATTTCATTAAGCCTTGACGTATCAATCGTTGGATCTACTTCTATCACCACTTCCTTCGGCTACTATTCAGTAGCATCGATTGTACCGTCTGAAGCAAGTTTGAAGTGCATTAACATCTTCTTCCAGGCCGGAGCTCACTGGGCTCGGGCATCTTCACTATCAAAGGCCTAGCGATTATCGTTCGCGCTTTGAACTCGCATCCTTTGGTTTTCCGCTATCCTGGTTTGTGATTCCTCCCATTATATGATATTAAACAGAGAAATAACTCAAGGCCTGCTCACGGCTGTACCTTTCCTCCATCTGTGTGAACAACTCCTGCCAGCTGGGTTCATCAGACGACATGCGACCATTATCACCTCGATCTATAACACATCCCCGGTGCATGTGTTATTCTAGGGGTGACAAAACTTATGTGTGTTGTAGTTAATTGATGTTAGTATCATTTGGCAAAAAAGACCTGGACATCCAATGGAGTCGTTCCAGATGCAAACAACCAAGGCTACGCATCCGATTTCAGTGTCGGCTACGATAACGTGAATCCTGAGGTGAGTTACGAGTTTGGAACGGTACTTCTGGCTACATGTAACGTGCGCTAGAGGGTTCTCTTGACGTCGGTGCGAGTTCATCTTCAAGGACTCGAATAAGAGTTTTACTTATTTCCCGGGTATTCATGTAAGTTAAAGCCTTCACAAATTTGTGTGGATGAAGCTCACCTTGTACGCATTGCTCTGCTGCTTCAGAACGACCATTGCGTTTTCACCCAGGTTGTGTGATTATGGGACTGTCGAGAAACCTGAAAGGTATCTTACCACCTGTATAATGCTGCCCTATATAGTTGAATACAGTCGGTGGGAACTTAACTTCACAACTACCACCTCAAGGTGATATTTCGTAGGGTTTACAAAGTTTTCTATGACCCAATCGCAATATCGTCTGCCGTGTATAATGGTTATTTTTGCGTTGACTACAGTGCGCAATTTCTTATGGCAGAATACTGGCAAGAACAAGCTGATGCCCGAACGTCGGTCGAACAACTTGATGGACTCGGCTACATTTTCTAGCTATTGCGCGACTGCACAGATTTGCAACACCACATTGCTGTCGCTCGAGTCTTTTCGAAAACATCATCAGGTCTCGAAGCTGCGTGCGGCTGCTGGCGTCCTACATGAATGACTACACCGTGATACACTCTAGTATGACGATTCATTTACGATGACAACTTGGTTGCCGCTCAGATAATGTTAGATTATTCGAACAACGACGCCTACATCAGACATATCTGGAAGGAATGGTTTGCAAAGTATTTGGGGAACAATTGTCGATGCGTGGGTATTTTATGAGCCAATGACTGTGAACTACACTAATACTACTTGGAAAGTCCGAATAAAGCCAATGTTAATGTTCCCAACCTTTACGACAACTGGATCTCGACTGTCGTACATGGAATGGTCCCCTTCCTCAAATCAGAGATAACAAGGCTCATCCTGTTGTACAACGGCGGGGATACCACGCCAACTGATGTTGATCCCTCGTTCGCAGTTCTGCTGGACGACGCCAATATCTTAAACAGGAATAACCAGCCGATGAACACTGGTAGCGCCGCATTTACTATCAATAGACCTACGACCCAACAGGACCACATTGATAACATCTTCCAATCGGCAGATTCTGTATGTAGGTAAAACAAGAGATAAAAAAACTTATAGAACTAACTGGTCAAGTGAGGGCGCGCTGTACAAGAAATAATTTCGATAGGAAAAGATTGTCATTGGGCCTCAGGACGAGGTCCGGTCGGTTCTTATCAACCAGTCACTCAATTACTATTCGAGACCAAATGCCGGTGATACACATAATCCTATCATTTATGTACTACATGACGAATGACTGTACTACCACTGTATTGGCGGCTGAGATTGATGCTCGACTAATGCGGCTCGATGTGGCAATGGCAAAACAACTCCTTTACTCGTTGATATCTTCCTCGTGAAAATTATTTGCTCCCGAACCTTCAAGAAAAATAACGCAATCAAATCATTTCTTTCCGTGCCTCGCTCACAATGACCTACCCAGTTCGTGCATGGCCTCTTCGGCTACATAGGATGAGGTTCTACTGTTGCTCTGGCTCTGATTCCCGATCCCTTTTGTCATCGTTCGCCGTCATCCCCACAATCCTTCTAAACGTGAAAACAACACATACCCGTCCCGTCTTCCTCGTCTAGAGCTGATTGCTCACCATAATCTTGCTCGACAATGCTTGGGTCAGATTTGATGCTGCCCCCCACAGCTTGATATATTCCACCTCTAATCCTGATGCCTTGCGAGTCCCGTACAACAACGACGTTGAGCTGTTTGTCGGTCATGATATCGCCCGCAACGGCCGTCATATTCGTGTTCTCGATGTCCATGCCAGGACAATTGCTGATCACAGAGATGCAGATTGAGATTTCTGGAGGAGTTGCAATCTGAGATTGTTCTTCTATCATAGTTGACGAAGGGCAAAGAATGGTGGAAAGATGACGATTTGAACGTTCATTATAAGTGGCTCGCGACGAACATAGATAGATGAATGGCGATGTAGGTGGTGCTCAGCAGACTCGTGGTCGAAATCGAATTATGAAAATTTGGCCGCAGTCCTAGGGACAGCACAAGGCGGCTAGATCGGCGCTTTATGAATCGCGAAGGGCATGGATCGCGACCTCGCTTTCGATGGACACACCGATAAACCAGCTGCGTCCGCGTTCTGTTAATGTCGGACAGCTCAAGTCGTCGTGAAATAGTGGATTCAAGGTAGCAATACATAGAGGAAGCTTTGGCGTTAAGCGCTAATGGTTGGCGCTAACGCACACCTTTCAATAGCGTCCATTCAACATTGTTCATGAACTCGTAGTATTTGTTGATGGGAGGCGCAGTATGACGGCACAAGATGCGTGGGTCAGTTGAAGACAGGTTCAAGAAGGTTTCCGACAGCATGAGGGATTCTATGAATCGTTCCACATCAAAGAATGGACGAGGAAAAGTCGACTATAGTCCATGTTACTAAGTTACTAAATTGATATCTACCTACGCTACGTGATAGCTAAGGATACATCGGTAAGGATGCACCTCGATAGACCTATTAAGACTACATAAAATGGGCAAGTGGGGTAGCATCAAAACCCCGGTGGGGAAAGCTTGCCACCACTGCAAAAGAAGTACACTTCGTTGCGCATGAATCATATAAGTATAGTAAAAATGAAGAAAGCTATAAGCCGGCTACACTTGCAGCAATGCGCTGAACCTGACCCCAAATTCGACCTGCGAGACGTATAGAAAGAATATGCCATGTTGAAGCGAAAAAGCGAGCCTGTCGCCTAGTCTCCAAAGAAGAGGACTCGTCACTTTGAACTCCCAAGTTCATCAACTGCAACACTCTCGGGACTCGACCTAGGAAGTATGCGTTGTTACGTAGAGGCCAGACATCGGGATCATCACGATAGAATGACTTAGCTACGTGTTTCAACCTATCC
>JAGGAS010018960.1:0-11744 GCA_017657355.1 Termitomyces sp. K1Ac | reverse complement strand
CTGGCAGAGGGAGATCCAAAGAGAACAAGTCTGGGGATCCTCTATGCCAGAGGCAACGCTTCAGAGGCTCCGGAAGCATGGGAAGCAACTGTACAGTACACATAAGCCACACAAAAATAAAAGGTAACCCCAAAAGGGCAAATCTTTGAAGATAATCAAACTCTGGAGATTGCCTTGATGCCAACAATGAATGATAAGATTAGCAGCTGATGGGATTGCGGTCTGGAGTATGCCTTGATGGGATCAGTCTCCGGAGATGTGCGATCAAAGGATCACTCGAAAGGAGAAATGCACAAAATGGGTAGTCCCCTGACAAGATGCTTTTGAAATTCAGTAAATCTCTTTGTCATATCAGTTTTGCCATGTGCTGTTATGAGATGCGTAAGTGCAAAGTTCTCCTCAATGGTATGTTTGATGTCACGGTAAGTCTCAATGAGTGGTGACTCCTTGATTATCCATGATATTGTGTAATTCAAGCCTCCTCCTCCATGTACTGCCTTGGTGTATAGGTTATCTAGTTCAATGCACCAGTCAACACCATGAAATTTGCCCAGTTTGCCTGTTGGATTCACCAAAAGATGCATGTGGACAGCCCTCTTAAGTCCATTAGGATAGACAAAGTGGACATTAGAGACAAAGGTAGTCATATGAGAAGCATATTTATGCTTGCCAGTAGCCTTGAAGATAAAGATCCAGGGCACAAGACATATTTCCAACCACCCAATATCACTATAATTCATTGCATATGAGATTTCCTCATACAGCAAGAAATATTTATTCAACAGTAGGGCATTTTCATTCTGCTGATTGCATTGTGCAGTAGGTTGCCGATGGAGTTGCTCTGTCCTATAATCTGCAACATAGAGACGTGGTAGGCACATTGCAATTGATAATATTTTAAAAAAACAAAGTGTAAGCAGAATGTATCCGACTTCACTGCAAGCATGACAAATGAATGGTACAAGCTATGTTCTCTCCAAAAAGTAAGTCCAAAATACAAACTATCCCCCTATATATCTGCATGATTACTCTGAGACATTTGACGTGATCGCTAACACGATTGTCAATTGAACTGATCACTAGCCTTGATCCCTCTCCACATTGTGTCCCCTATACCAATCCAGATTGTAAGTGGACACGGGAGGGACTCAGGAGGCTAGTTCTTGCAGCCCCTGGAAACAACAATTAATTGTTCAGGTGTTTGTTAGTGGAAGGAAAGAATTTCTAGTTGTGTCTAGAGAGGCGTTGCAGACAAAAGTAGGAGGGGAATACATGGTAGAGCTTTATATGTGTACTCAAACTCATGATCACATCAGTGTAAAAATGGTTCTAGCAAAATAGATCCCACAGGAACTTGAAGCTTTGAGGACTGATGCATTAATAAGTAGATCAATTGCAGGTGCTGCGGCTTCAAGGTCTCCTGTTTCATGCATATGTGCTTCAGTCCTTCTTCCAGCGCCCAGAGCACTGCACACACACCTGTGCGCTTGTTCCTGCTTGCCTTGCCCAGCCTGAGCATCTGCACCATGCACTTGAACCTAATTCCCAACCCAAAACGCCTATCCATATCCACGTCTACATACCTCCCCACCGCACTCACCCTCCCAAGTCCAAGTCCAAGTCCAGTGCAGTCCGCAATCCCGATCCCGTTCCTTGTCTCCGTGGGCGTGCTCAGTGCGTACCCGGACACGAGAGCATGGTGTGTAGGCAAGATGGTGCTGTGTGGGATGCTAGACTGTGTTGCAGCGGGCGTGGTGGATGGCATGGGCGTGGGCATGGGTGAGGATCTGGGGATGGGGATGGGTGTTGGAGGCACGGGGTGGCTGCACACATGGATTGGAGGACAGGGGGAGGTCGTTGTTTGTGAGGGGAGCCTGAGCGTGCCACTTTTGCTTTTGGAGGGGAAGGGTAAGGCACGGGAGGTTGATCATGCATGGGAGGTTGATCAGGATCATGTGCAGGATTGAGAGCACAAACAAGAGCAGGAGAACAAAGCAAAAAAGAGAAAAAGGGCACACGCATGCGCATGCGCAGGGGCGAGGCAGAACAAAGCGGGGCTGCTGATGCCGCCTGAGAGCTTGTCGAGCTCCGAATCAGATTCTGAGAATGCGGACCTCCTAAAGGGTGTGGTAGCTCCTAATCTTTGTAACTGTTGGATGCTAAATTGCAGCAGACATGTTGAACGGCTAAAAGGGTGTGTAGCAAAGCTGGAAAAGGTGTTGACCAAAGTAAGTTGCGGCTTCGACTCCCAAGTTAAATTCAATTTAACATTAGCTCAAAGTTATATCCAGACTTGGACATTCTGAAAGAAATTGATTCCGTTGCTGATACTGACGCCTGGCTTGTCAAATACCTTTCTTGGCCTACAGAGGATAAGTCCTGCCCAGCACCCCTGATTGTCCCCCCACATCACCCTTATGAAATTGCCACCTCTGTCATTTGAAAAGTTTCACAGCCTGTTGAGTTTCAAGTGGACAACAACTTTTTGCATCTAATCCTTGCAAAAGATTTAGAACCACTCCAAATCGGTGATGTTGACAAGAACAGGTTTTTTGGGAAGTCCAGTGGGGCAATGCTTGTACATGCTGCAATGGAGCTTAAAAATGAAGCCACCAGTGGACAAGATAATGTACGGCGACCTATTCTAGCTTTGAAGCATGACAAATTCTGGGTATTGGCACCAGTAAGCTAATCATTTCCAGGAAGTTCTCAGACAGGGCTTACCCCAAGTTTCTAGTGGGAACGCTCTACAGATGAGGTTTCAAAGGCCTCTTTCTTCTTTCCTGAGCCAGATCTCATGAAGCACACGGACTACAAACTATGGAGTATTTGCCCCTCTTTGCATGTAAGTGGAATGTATCCGACTTCACTGCAAGCACAATGAATGAATGGTACAAGCTATGTTTTCTCCAAAAAGTAAGTCCAAAATACAAGCTATCCCCCTATATATATGCATAATTACTCTGAGACATTTGACGTGATTGCCAACACAATTGTCAATCAAACCAATCACTAGCCTCAATCCCTCTCCACGTCGCGTCCCCTATATCAAATCCAGATTGTAAGCAGACACGCTTACACTCACCTAATCTCCAAAAAAAATCAATCTCTCCCCAATTCCTTCTTTCTTTGTTCTCAATCATCAAGTGCCACTGTATCCTCCATCTCCCAGCCGCTCTTCCACTTGTCATGATCTGGGCTGTACCCTCTCCATTGCACCAGACATTGCACACTCTGTCCCCAACACCTTTAATCTATAATGCAGTCAATGAAATGTTTTTCCTGACCCTCATCCATCACTATAGGACCCGGCATCTCCAATCTTCATGAAGGAAACAGGTTGTTGTCATTCAGGAAATGAGGTGACAAGAGACTTGCATGAAAATGGTTAAAAATCTTCATCACCTTGGGCAAGTCAAGCACATATTCAGAACTATCTGGAAATGCCTCCAAAACCGTGTAAGAGCCATCTTGTCGAGGCATGAACTTTGCAACACGCCCATCTCTCCTCTGCATGTACTCCCGTTGTCAATGACCTGTAGACAACATTACTTTATCTCCAACCTTATAAACAATCTCTGGTGCCCTATGACTGTTTGCTGAGTGAGCCTGAGAAATCTTTGAGGCAATGAGAGAATCCATAGCATCAAGAAAGTTTCCTTCAATTTCCTTCAAAACCTTGTAAGCAAGATCCTTGGTAGGCATATCCAAAGGGGGAGGCGGATAAAGAGGCAGCATAACCCAAGGCAAAAATCCAGACTTTAACTGAAAAGGCAAATAGCCTGTAGATGCATTAACCGTGTTCATGATTCCAAAACAAATGCAAGGCAAGGCTTTAACCCACCCCTTCTGTTGTCGATTGACATAAAAACGGATGCACTGGACAATAGTCTTATTCAATCGCTCGGAAGCACCATCAGTTTGAGGGTGAAAGGCACTCGACATCTTATGCTTAATACCAGTGAGTCGCATCAACACTTTCCAAAAGAAGGCAGTGAAGAGAGCATCGCGGTCCGTCACAATCTCGTAAGGCAACCCATTTTCACAATACCAATCTCAGAAAAAGATAAACGCAAAGTCCTCCCCAGTTTGCATCGTCTTGCACAGTGAGATTTGAATGTCAGCCCCAGCACAACAAGTCATAGAACAGAACTGATCAAATCCTTCATCCAAGGGCAGAGGTCCAACAAAGTCCAGAGTCACAGAAGCAAAACGGGAATCTGGGATAGGCAAGGGATGCAATGGACCGGCCAGCTTCTTAGTACAACTCTTGTTGCGTTGACAATCCGGACAAGAAGGTATGTACCCTTGGAACAAATCACAACACATATTTGGCCAGTAATATGAGTATTGCAGGTTGGCATAAGTCTTGTCTGCACCAAAATGGCCCAGCTCATCATGTGCAACTTGGAACAAATTCTCTTGCAACCCCTTGTACTTTGGAATAACCAACCTCTCACCCATGTAAAGCAACCCATTTCTCAATTCCACACCTGGTGTAGTCATTCCTTTCTTCATATCCCCCAATAGTCTCTTAGTGTATTCATCCACCTGATAACTTTCCTTCAAATCTCGCAGCGTGTCCTTGTCACTCTCCAAGGAAAGCACAGGTGCCACAACCATCAAAGGTTCTGCTTCAGAAGCCCTCGACAATGCATCCGCCACTGAGTTATCCTCCCCTTTAATGTAATTGATGGTATAGTCATACTGCACCATGTACTCTAACCAACAAGCCTGACGACGTGACAGATCCCTCTGAGTATCAAAATTCTTAAGTCTTGTGATTGGTATAAATCTTGATGTGCGTACCCAACAGATCTGTCCACCATTTATGAAGTGCCCAAATGATAGCCAACAGCTCATGCTTGTGAGCTGGATAGTTCTTCTCCACCGATGTCAATTGGTGGGAATCAAATGCGACTAGATGTGCTGTCTCCCAAGTCTCCCCGAATGCCAAAACCGCTCCCATCCTCCATTTGCTAGTGTCGCAGGTGACAAAAATTGTTTTACCATCCGGATTCTCATGGTCTATTATTGTCAAGCAATCCCGCCCCACAACCAAAGCCTTAATCCCCTCAAACGCCCGTTGATGTTCCTCCATCCAAGGAGGCAATCCTTCATTAAACTCTTTCTTGGTCAGAGGAGTCAAGACTAATGTATGCTCCACCAGCGCCGGTAGAAAATTCACAATGTAACAAACCAAACCCAAAAACTGCTGAACATGTTTTGCCTTGTGAGGTCTTGGCCAACTCAGTATCTTCTCCACCTTTGAACCATCCATCTTGATGCCTCTCTCCAAAATGTGATGTCCCAAGAAGTCGATCTCTGTACAAAAGAGATCACTCTTCTTCAACGAGCAATATAGTCGTGCCTTCCTCAATGCATCCAACACCTTTCCCACATTCTCCTCGTGCTCCTTAATTGACTTTGACCAGATGATGATGTTGTCAAGATAAACATGACAAATCTTTCTGATATACTTGCACAAGGCCGATGTAACATGTCGTTGCTGAGTAGCAGGTGCGTTCTGAAGGCCCATTGGCATTACTACCCACTCCAATAATCCAAACAGCATGAGCATGGCAGTATACTTGATGTCATCAGGATGCATGCGGGTCTGGAAAAACGTGTTCATTAAGTCAATCTTTCCCCAAAACTTGGTTCCAGGACGTGTACAATCAGCAAGAATGTCATCTATGCATGGCAAGGGATAATTATCAGGGATAGTACTCGCATTTAGCTTCCAATAGTCATTAACCCATCAAGGAAGGATGGTAGGATCTGACTTAGGAATCATGAATGACGGGCTTGCATAAAGCAAAGACAAAGGGCAAATCTGTCCCGCTGCCACGTGTTGGTCAATCAAGGTCTTCCATCCCTTGCAATACTTACAAGGACAAGAATAAGATCAAGCTACAATAATCTTTGCAAGAGGCTTAACCTGGATTCAATGATAAACATCAGTAGGCAGCATGTCTGCATGCGGAATATCCGGAGGGAACTGAGCCTCATATTTCTTCTTCATCCTAGCATCCATCCCCTTTAGTTTATCCTGAAAAGCCAACTGCTCCATCTGAAACCTAATCAAGCCCACCACCACCGGTTCACCATCAGCTACTGCACTCCTCAAATGTGCAAACTTGTCTGCATGTCAAACAAAATGAGCGTTCAACTCAAACTGTACCACCTTCCGTGCCCTTTCCATCTCCTTCCTACCCTTCCAAATCCAATCTGCCTCCTCACGTTGACTCCTCTTCTCATTTTGCCTCTTAATGTGGGGCTCCACTCACAATGGACTCTTAGATAGTTTAGGGTTGGGTGGGTGTAATAAATCAAAGTTCGTTCTTAAGTCAACTGCCGTACGCTTCTGATGGTCGATAATAATGGAATTGTGTGCCAAGAAGTCAAGGCCCAAAATCAGATCCGTATGCAAGTGGGGACACACAATAAAATTCTGTGCTCAAGACTGCCACTGTCCATTAGGCAATACAATTACAAGTTGTACATATGTTGAAAGCTTTTGCATTTCATCAACCTTCCCTGTTCCAAATGTGCCCGAAACCTCTAAAGCTGCCGGTAACCTCCTGATCTATACTCCCAATTCATTCACAAGTGTCAAAGAAATCAGCGCTGGAGGGGCATCCAAGTCAATAAGTGCATTCTCCACAAGAACATCTCCGACAGAAGATGCCGACACCAAGCAAGAATAAGTCATGTGTTTTGGAAGCACGTACTTGGATCCTGCCTCACTAGAATCCCCTCCTCCATCCGATGACTCCTTGAAAACCGCCGCCACTGCCACCACCCCTGAACCCTTGGTCTCCTTACCCAAACCCTTCTCAAACTTCACTTTTGCTGCGGCCACCTAGATCATATGCTGGTTTAGATGCTGCAAAGTTGTTGAGAGTTTTGAGCTGAATTTAGCCAAGCAACTTCAACTCTTCAACACTCTAATTGACAACCAATTCCTGCATGGCTTATGATCTGATGCATGCACCAAAAATCAGGATTGGAGCCTATGATTCCGGTCTCTCTGGGTCATAATTTTGCTATATTGCACATCAATGATGTTTCATCTTCATGTGCCTGACGAGGTGAGATAAGATGTTGCCACAATGCACTGGCACAAGCTATCTTGACATGGAACAAGCCGGGCACAAATGCAGCATATTAAAATTGATTCCATGGAGTCTTCTCAGCAGAACAGCATAGCTGAATTGATAGAATCTGATCTCCTGTTCCCAGGTCACCATGAAACATGATAATATACAGTGTAGCATCTTTGACCTTGTAAGCAATTTCTGGATCGTTGGGATCACTGATGCCTGCTTGATCTAAGATGTTTTTGATGCTACTGATGTTGCCCGATACAGTTGAGTTGCTAAATTCCATCACCTGAACAGGTATGATTGGTGTTTTGATGACTGGAATTTGTTCAATGACTTTGGAAAGACCAATTTGTTCATGAAATTGGGCAAAGTATGTTAGACCATGATGACAAAGGTCATACAAGAATTTCCATGCCATGAATCTCTCATGAAAAGTGAGTTGAGGACCTGTATTGGGTACAGATGCCTCTGGATACTGCTTTTGGATGAGATCAATCAGATCCTTCCATGTTCATCCCAGTGGTAGATCAGATGGAGGTATGTTAGGATTGAACTTTGACTTCTTCCAAAGTTCTTCAGAACATTGCATGTCTTCCTGCATAACACCATGTTGTAATGGAAACATGAGAGCAGATGTCAGATGTTTCAATGTAACTGTGGAGGTTTCAACAACGGGAATAGACTTCTTGAGATCGACATCAAAGTTATCATATGCATATGCCACAAGCATGGTCTGACCCATTGCACAGATCCTTGCAGCTGTTTCAGCTGATAGCAATGTAATAGCTGTGTGAATTGTGGAAGTTGAGATGGATATTCCCAAATGAGCAAATGCCTTGATGACCTTCTCAGGTGTCTTGCGTGCATGTAAGAAAATTCCAATGATACTTCCAAGTGCATTAGTCTTCTGATTGGCACTTTGCATGATAATGCTGAGGATCAGAACTTTCTTCTGTTAAAAGATAAGGAACTGGAAACCAAGATGCCAAGAATGTAATACCATTGTTAGATGTGCATTTCGTCTTGCTTTAAGTTGACAATCACGGGCTGATTGGTCTTTTATAATTAACTCAATAATCCCTTTGAGGTCATCTACTTGATCCTATAAAGAGGAATCCTCCAGTTCATGAGCTGTATGAGGATCTGCAGATTGTGCAGAGACTGGTTGAGTGGCTGTTAGGAGTGAGTGTAAGAGGGCCCAGAGGTTTGGTGATGTGGAGCACATCTGATAAGCCATTGTTGCAAGATTAAAATCTTTGATCTGCTTAGCTGTTGCCCTGGATGCCCCAAATTGCCATCCTTCTTCAAGAAGAAGTGCCTTGACTTCATGTTTTAATTGAGTTGTAACCAATGGATACACCCATATCATGTCAAAGTTTGGGCTATGTGTGATTAGAGCCCTGATCAACTGTGAGGAACCTTTCAAGAAGTCATGAACAAAGGGATCCTTCCTGAAGGATTGGTCAGAGACCATGTGCAAAAGGAATGACAAGATGGATGTGTTGTTGGAATGGAAGTGGTCAAGGATGGAGGCCATCTTGCACATTGATGGTGGACGCTTGGTGGACGCGACACGCTTGTTTGGTAGGCATGATCTGGCTGTGTGCCGCAATCAATCAGATCAACGGCAAGACGAGATGTGACCCATTATTGCGGTGGCTGACCGTGTTTGTATATGTTTTACGCCAGGCCTCACTGAGGGTTAGGAAATTGCTTGTTGTCGGTGTATTGTCGGAATATTACAAATCAGTATTTACAAACCAGTATTTACAAATGAATATACTGCACAAGAGTGGGATTCAGTTTCCTCAACCATCAGTAAGGCCTGGGTAGGAGGCTGCATGCTGCCATAAATGCGTGAGTAGCTTAGTGGTTTTATGTGTTCTTCATAAAATCAATGACTTGTAAGTTTGTGAGAGTGAGAGTTCAAACTGGAGGAAGCGCAATTTATTTCAGACATTTGTCATACTAAGAATTGTGAGGATGTAAGTTGTAATGCAATAGAACATAAGGATTTCAAGTTGAAATAAAATGGATGAATAGTAAATTTTTATAAAAATGAGTGGAGAAAGATGTCAAAGACACACAGCAAAGATTATCATGATCTTGTCCAAGACTTCAGATGTCTTGGAAAGATGTCATCACATCTTTTAAAGATACATAACATCTTTCCAAGAACATGTACCTCAGTTGGGCAAGATGGTACATCTTCTAAAAGATGCACATCTTCAGTGTCTTTGACGTCTTTGACATCTTTCCCAAGAATAAATGTCTTGCGAAAGATGTCAAAGATGAGTTGGACGTTTTCCTGATGTGGTGAGTTGTGTTGCCTGGAAAAGTGACCCTGTTGATCAAGGGGTGAAGAAAGATCCCTCGCACAGCACACTGCTTCAATCGAGCGTTCCTCAACGCTCTGATTGAGAGTAAAGGATCTCAATTAAGAAATGAAAGGCAGGGTGAAGGTCACTTCAAGGCAAATGATAAAGCGTGGAAATAGAGCCCAAAGGGATAAGAGGCATGTACAGGATGGAGTCTCGTATGTCTATGTGGGGAAACGGTGACTCAACAAATGGTCCGCGGAGTGAAACATCTAATACAGCTGTGTACGCCACGGTGGAAGATGTGAAACGTGTCCAGAGACTCGAGGCGTAGATATGTGAGCTGAATGTGGGCGATACATTCCCAGTGAATGGCGGCGAAACAGAAATGCGACAGAAGAAGGCAAGCCGTGTGACTTGAAGATCCAGAACAGTCTCTAGAATCAACAACTTGAAGGTTAAACATGTGTATCCTTGTGTCGGGAAAATCACACCTGCGTCGCGGAGTTGCGGGCCGGCAGCTTCTTTCTGTGCTCACATGGCTCAAGTTCCTGATTTTCCTTTCTCATCCGAGTCGGTCTTTCATGTCACCGATCTAAGTGTCATTAGTATAGGCTCACTTGCTCCTGTTGAAGCGAATTCTGTACCCAGTGGCGTTAGATAGATCAAGCGCATCATGAAACGACCAAGAATCTACACTGCAATGTTGACATCTTGAAACTGATCCCGCTTTTCTAGACCCCTCATAGCTTGATGTTTAGAAGTTGTTGTCATGGTCTCTGGCTTATCCCAATCGCTCAAATAGAGAGCTGCACAGAGGCTCATTCATACCAACAAACCTCCGACACTCATATCATAACATGTCTCTTGACTCTCTACCACCCTCCCATCCGGCTATTGACCGAAATGCATACTCTGGGTTGACCTGCCCTGTCGCGAACAAATCACACGAATGGCGCCCTGCCCGCAAAACCGACAGTCGATCACCATGTCCCGCGCTGAACACCATGGCAAATCATGGATACATGTATGTCGTCCATCCGTCACCTTCGGAAACAAACTAATATAGATAATTCTACAGTGCACGAGACGGGAGAAATCTCAGCCCATGGGATCTCGTTGCGGGTCTGAGAGTGTGTTATAAGCTCTCGATCCCACTCGCGTTGTTCCTCTCTTTTGGTGCCTTCGCCCTCCTGCGAAGAATACAAAACGTCGACCTCCATGAGATCGGTGAACATAGACGGATTGAGCACAACGCCAGCCTTGTGCATCGAGATACACCTGAAAATCAACAATACGCACCTATCAATATTGAGAAATGGTTGGTTGAAAAGGTTGTTGACGACTCAAAGACAGGCGATGAGGAGGGAGAAGGTCCGGCGTTTGGTGACAGACGGACACTGATGAGCGCGGATGATGTTGCGCGCATTCGCGTTTGGCACAAAAAACAATCACCGACGCTGGATAGCATGCATGCCGAGATTGCGAGAGGCGAGATGAGCATCATTCTCGGCGTTTGGGAGACACGGGCGGGGAAGAACATCGGTGTTCCCGTGGAGTGGATACGTGAATGGATCGGTTACAAACGATTACCGGCAGACTGGAAGCCCGATCATGTTCAGGGACTTTTGGACGTGATAAAACGTGCGAAGGCGATACATGCTGCAATGGAGCAAATAAGTAAGAGCAGGCGAGGCTTCAAAACAATGCAAGCGGACACACAGCAGACAAGTTAATTATTCTTATTGCTTATTTATATCTCATCATGACTTCTATTCAACACGCCATACTTACTTACTTGCTTACCCAGTAATTAAATCATTTATTACAACTACCTCAAAGGTAGCAGGCCCCTTGACCCAGGATTCGTGCTTGACGACGGTACTCTGAAGTTTGGACATCAAGTGTGTATATTGGATGAATGAAGCTCGTGCGATATCTACTTAGATTTTTGCGACATAGTACGTGCTTGATAGTCCGATTCCCCTTTGGAGCTTCGGACATGGTTTGAGCTACACAACTTTCAATTAGTGAGTACAAACACACATACATCAAAGCTTCCTTGCTGACTTGAACAAAGTATGTCATCTTCTCAGCTTGCGGTATGGAGTGTTCAAAATAAGTGGGTCGTTGAACTGGGAATGTTCTCTGTCAAAGTTGGGACGAGCGATACGTATTACGGGTACCGTTACCGTACTGTATCCACTCTGGTGAGTCCAGAATACGAGACGGTTTACGGGACGGTTTATGCCCGTATCGTACCGTACAGTAGGTGCTTATACGTACCGTATATACGGGTATTTGTAAGTATTAAATG